>PVJO010000583.1:0-226815 GCA_004026905.1 Hystrix cristata
GAAAGGGAAAATATGGAAAATGATAAATGAACCTGCTGTAAATAGGGAGGGAGGGTGCAGAGGGGAGGGGGGGAGAGGGGGGAGAACCAAGATACATCATGTATAGGTACAGAATTAATGTAATGAATGTGACCATTGTATGTAGAATGTACCAATACATGTTCTTGGTTTAAAATAAAATTAAAAAAAAAAAAAAGAATAATAATGGGTGTTGAACATTCAGCTACTTTAATTGTACTTATTAGCATAGTGTTTTTCTCCTTTCTCTCTTGGTGGGGAAGTATCAATACATTTGCTGACCTGAGTTATTATTGCACCTTATGATAAATCTTTTCTGACCATAACATATATATGAAATTTATCTTCAGGTGTTTAATATTTTATTTAAGATTTTTAAATTTACATACATCTCTAAATTTGGCATTACCTGAATTACCTGTATTTTGCTGGGTTGTCTCTTTTCACTTTTTCAGATTATCTTTTCTTTATTCATGGAAAACTGTCACTTAAAAAAGATTATATGTTCTTGAAAATTTTATGTAACTCAACCATAAAATTATTTAGTTTTAACTTTCTTGTAAATAATGTTTTGATTGCCACTTAAATTCTATATTTACTAGCATATTCATATTTTATTTAAATATTGTAATTATTTTAATATATGTAGTCTACAAGTTTATATTAGATTTTCAAATGAATTGTTATAAGTGTTATTTATCATAGTTACTATACATAGACAGACAGAGATATTTCTCTTAATACTGTATTCGTTATCTTTTTTCCTTTGTTTTGCCTAAATTTTTATCATATCAATATTTGTAAAGGATCAGTTTCTTCATTTGGTCATCATCTTTAGATAGGTTTTTTACTGATACTCTTAAATTTGGTATTTTTTTTCTCTCTTGCTGTTTTCTAGTTTTTTTGTGTGTGCAGAAAGCATACAGTGGCTTTCAGTGGATTTTTATGGTTGTTATTTAACACATTTCTATTGGATGAATTTCAATCAATAAACCACAGTCTACTGAGTTTGATATTTAGTACATGGTCACTGTGCTGTGAGTGTTTTTAGTTTCACTTTTGCATTTTTAAAAAAAGTGTCACTTAGTAAAAAGTTATTTGATTTTAAGAAGTAATGGAATTTTTTGTCAGCTATGCTTTTGTTATTGACTTTAAATTTCATAGCAGTTGATCGGGAAAAATGTCCTTAATGTTGTTGATTCCTTGAAATCATGTGAGGCTTACTCTTTTCCTCTATTAAAATTTGTGGTAAAAAATATGTACATAAATATCATAAAATTTTCCATTCGACCCTCTTTAATGTACAGTTCAATGGCACTAGGTATCCAAAATACTATGGAACCATCACTATTATCTCCAGAAAGTTTTTATCATCCTGTACTGTAACTCTGTGCTCATTAAACAATATCCTTTTCCTCCTTTTCCCAACACCTGATAACCACTGTTGTACTTTCTATATGTGTAACTCTGACAACTTTAGTTATTTCATACGAATGGAATCAGAATATTTCTCCTTTTATTTCTGGCTTATTTCACTTAGCATAATGTCTTCAAATAATGTCTATTGATGTTATAGCTCATGTCAGAATATTTTTGAGGTCAAATAATGTTTCATTAATACATATATCATATTTTGTTTATCCATTGATGGGTAAACAATTGCTTTAGCTAGTTTGATAATGTTTCTGTGAACATAGGTGTGCACATATCTGGTTGAGTTCTGTTTTTCATTCTTTCGCCTGTATACCCAGAAATGAAACCACTGGGTTAGCTGTGATTCTATGTTTAATTTGCAAGGACCCAGTACATTTCCACTGCAGTTGCACCATGTTACATTTCTCACTGCCAGTGCACAAAGTTTTTTATTTTTTCCATTCACGCTGACACTTGTTACTTTTGGTTTTCTTGATAATAGCCATGGTAATGGGTGTGTCATCATTTTGATTTGTGCTTTTCTAAATTATCAGTAATGTTTAACATATTTTTATGCCCTTATTGACCATTTTTATATCTTCTTTGGATAAATATGTATTCAAGTTTTAAGTCTTTCTTGAATTGGGTTGTTTTATTGTTGAATTTTAGGAGTTCTATGTATATTCTGGATGTCAATCCCTCAGCAGATAGGTAATTTCCATATATTATCTTCTATTCTGTAAAATACCTTTTACCCTCTTCGTATTGGCTTTTGATACAGAAAAGTTGTACATGTTGATGAAATACAATTTGTCTATTTTTTCTTTTGTGGCCCATGCCTTTGGGGCTATATCTAAGGAATCGTTGTTGCCTAATTCAATACTGAGAAGCTTATCTCATAAGCTTTCTTTCATGAATTTTACATTATTAGCTTTTACTTAGGGCTTTGGACCAATTTGAGTTTACTTTTACATACTGTAGGGTAAAGGTCCATCCTTTTCCATGTGGATATCTAGTTGTTCCAGCACAATTAATTTAAAAGGTTATGCTTCCTTTCTCCATTGATTAGTCTTGCTACCAGGATAAAAATCATCTGATCCATCAGGGTTAATCTGGACACAGTTCTTTATGTCCGTCTTCTGGTTAGGACAACCTATTGTGATTCTTTTAGACTTAGAATAAATTTTGTGATCTCAATAATTGAATAGCATAGTTTTTTTAAGCATTGTTTTGGGTATTCAAGAGTTCTTGAAATTTCATATGAACTATGAGATTGATTTTTCTATTTCTGCAAGAAAATGTTGGGATTTTGACAGGGACTGTATTAAATCTATTGATTGCTTTGGGTAACAGCAACATTTTAACAATATCAAACCTTTACATCTGTGAATATGTCTTTCCATTTATTGTATCTCCTTTAATTTCTTCTTTTTTGAATTTTATTTTAATGGTACATTATAGATACACATAGTGATAACATTTATCATAGGGAATTTGTACCTGCACATGATATATCTTGCTGGTTCCTTTTTTCCCATTCCCCTCCCCTCCCTAAACCCACTCTTCCTTCCTTATTTAAAAAAGCTTTCTTTCCATTTTTTCCTTCTATTCCTTATTTCTCTTGTCCCTCCTTTCCTTTCTTCCCCCATACTTGTTCCCCTTCCCATTTGAATGATTTCTTTCCTTTCCCAATACAATACATTTTAGTCTTTATTTACACTTTCAGCTTCTTACACCAGAGAAACAATGCAGTATCTAAACATATGTGTCCGACTTACTTTGCTTAAGAGTATGGTCTCAAGATGGATCCATTTACCTAAAAATGTCTCAAGTTTATTGTTCTTTGTGGTCGAGTAGCACTCCATTGTACCAAAAAAAAAAAAATCACACATTTTATTTATTGATTCATCAGTTGATGGGCATTTGGGCTGTTTCCAAGATTGAGCTATTACAAACTGTGCTGCTATAAACATGAGTGTGCATATATCACTGCAGTATGATGCTTTTAATTCTTTGGGGAAGATGCCAAGAAGGGGAATAGCTGGATCAAATGCAATTTCTAGTCCTAGTTTTTTAAGGAATCTCCACAATGATTTTCATAGTGGCTTCACCACTGTACACTCCCAACAATAGTGGAGAAGAGGTTTTTTTCCCCCCCCAGACCCCCTCTAGAATTTGTTATTGGTTGATTTACTGAAAATAGCTATTCCTCCTGGAGTAAAATGGAATCTCTGTGTTTTAATTTGCATCTCTCGAATGATCAGTGATATTGAACAGTTTTTTCATATGTTTATTTGCTATTTCTACTTCTTCATCTGAGAAGTGTCTATTCATTTCAGCTGCCCATTTTTGGATTGCGTCTTTAAATTTGGGGGATCTGATTTTTTTGAGTTCTTTATATATTCGAGATGTTAGTCCTTTGTCAGAGGAATAGCTGGCAAATTTTTTTTCCCACTCTGTGGGTTGTCTCTTTGCTCTCTTGGTGGTTTCTTTTGCTATGCAAAAGTTTTTAATAAGATCAGATCCCAGTTATTCTTTGTCATATTTCCTAGGCAACTGGGGCTTTGTTCATAAAGTATTTGCCTACACCTATGTCTTCAAGAGTTCTACCTATTCTATCTTCAAGATGATTTAGTGTTTCCATTTTAATGTTTAGATCTTTGACCCACTTTGATTTTAGCCTAGTGCATGGGCAAAGATAAAGGTCTAGTTTTAATTTTCAGCATGTGGAAAGCCAGTTTTTCCAGCACCATTTGTTAAAAAGGCTATCTTTCTTCCAGCAAGAGTGTCTGGCCCCTTTGTCAAAAATAAAGTGACTGAGAGTGTTTGGACTGGATTCTGCGTCTTCTAATCTGTTCCATTGGTCCTCAGGTCTGTTTTTTTGCAAGTATCATACTGTTTTTATTACAGTAGCTTTGTAATATAATTTCAGGTCACGGATTGTGATGGCCCCTGCTTTGCTTTTGTTGTCCAGAATTGCTTTTGCTATTCTAGGTTTCTTTTGGTTCCAAATGAATTTTAGGATTGTTTTCTCTAATTCTGTGAGGTATGCTATTGGTATTTTAATTGGGATTGCATTAAATCTATATAACGATTTTGGGAGTATGGCCATTTTCATGATATTGCTTCTTCCTACCCAAGAACAAGGAATATCTTTCCATTTTCTGATATCTTCTTCAATCTCCTTTTTCAAAGTACTGTAGTTTTCAATGTATAGGTATTCTACTTCCTTTTGTAGATTGATTCCTAGTTACTTCATTTTTTTGGATGCTATTCTGAAAGGTGTTTCCTTAATTTCTCTCTCGGCAAATCTGTTATTTGCGTACAGGAATGCTATTGATTTTTGAGTGTTGACTCTGTACCCACTACGCTGCTGAATTTAGTTATTAAATCTAGAAGTCTTTTGGTGGAGTTTTTGGGGTCTTCTATATAGAGTATCATGTCATCTGCAAATAATGATAATTTAACTTCTTCCATTCCCATCCTTATTCCTTTTATTTCTTTCTCTTGTCTAATTGCTCTGGCTAATGTTTCCAGAACTATATTGAATAAGAGTGGTGAGTGTGGACATTCTTGTCTTGTTCTGCTTTTAATTTTTGACCATTTAGTATGACGTTGGCTGTTGGTTTGTCATAGATGGCCTTTATCAGACTGAAATAAAGACCATCTATTCCAATTTTCTGCAGGGTTTTTATCATGAATGAGTGTTGGACTTTGTCAAATGCTTTTTCTGCATCTATTGAGATGGTCATATGGTTTTTGTTCTTGGCTCTGTTAATATGGTGTATCACATTTATTGATCCGTGTATACTGAACCATACCTGCATCCCTGGAATGAATCCTACTTGGTCATATTGTACAATCTTCTTGATGATTTGTTGCATTCTGTTTACTAGTATCTTATTGAGGATTTTTGCATCTATGTTCATTAATGAGACCGGCCTGTAGTTCTCTTATTTCACTGGATCCTTCCCTGGTTTTGTTATCAGGGTAATGCTTGCTTCAAAATGAATTTGTAAGTATTGCTTCCTTTTCAATTTCATTTAAGAGTTTGAGAAGTAGTGGCATTAGATCTTCTCTAAATTTCTAGTAGAACTCAGCAGTGAATCTATCAGGACCTAGCTTTTCTTTGGTAGTAGGTTTTTAACTACTTCTTCAATTTCAGGAGCTGATATTGGGTTATTTAGAGTTTTTATATCTTCTTGATCCAGTTTTGGTAATTCATATATATCTAGGAATCTGTCTATTTCTTCTGTGTTTTTGATCTTACTAGAATACAGGTTCTCTAAGTAGGTATTGATGATCTTTTGGATTTCTGCAGGATCTGTTGTGATTTCATCCTTTTCATTCCTAACTGTATGGATTTGAGTCTTTTCTTTCCTTTTTTGGATAAGGTTGGCTAAGGGTTTGTTAATTTTATTTAATTTTTTAAAGAACCAACTCTTTGATTCATTGATTCTTTGTATTGTTTTCTTAGTTTCTTTTTTTTTTAATGTTTTCTTAGTTTCACTTGCATTAATTTCAGCTCTGATCTTTAAAATGTTCTCCCTTGTAAGAGATTTGGGCTTGGCTTGCTCTTCTTTTTCTAGAAGTTTGAGGTTCAACATTGGGCTGTTTATTTGAGCTTGTTCTGTTTTTCTGATGTGGGAGTTCAATCTATAAATTTCCCTCATAGGACAGCTTTCACTGTGTCCCATAAATTTCGGTAGGTTGTACTGGCAGTCATTCAGGTGTAGAAACTGTCTAATTTCTTCTTTAATTTCATCTGTGACTCATTGGTTGTTCAGGAGGATTCTATTTAATTTCCATGTGTTTATGCAGTTTTTGTGGTTCCTCTTGCCGTTTATTTCCAGTTTCAATGCACTATGGTCTGATAGTATACGTGGGATAATTTTTATTCATTTGCATTTATGTAAGCATGTTCTATGAGCTACAATGTGGTATGTTTTGGAGAAAGTCCCATGTGCAGCTGAGAAGGTGTATTCTGATGTTGTGAGGTGGAATACTCTGTATACATCTACTAAGTCCATTTGTTCAAAAGTTTGGTTTAGGGGCTGGAGATTTAGCTCAGTGATTAGAGTGCTTGCCTTGCAAGCACAAGGGCCTGAGTTCGATCCCCGGCACCACAAAAAAAAAAAAAAAAAAGTTTGGTTTAGTTGTGATAGTTCCCTGTTGACTTTTTGTCCAGTTAATCTATTTGTGACAGTGGGGTAATTGAACTCCCACATTATTCATCATGATTTATGGAAACATAAATGACTCCTTTGTATTGATTTTGTATCTTGCCACCTTCCTAATTTACTTATTAATTCTTTTTTTCTTCCAAAACATTTTGAATTTTCTATGTGTAGCAAATAGAGGTAACTTTCACTTCTTCTATTTCAATTCAGATGTCTTTTGTTGTTGTTGTTGTTGTTGTTGTTGTTTCCTTGCCTAGTTTCCCTGGCTAGAGCTTCCAATATTACACTGGATAGAAGTGGTAAAAAGAGACCTCTTTGTCTTACTCTCTCTGAACTTATAAGAAAAGATTTGTTTCACCCAAGGTTTACTTGTTGTTTGTCTGTTTGTTGTTACTTTTGGGGTGTTGTAAGATGTCTGTGTGTTGTAAGATGTCTCTGTGCCAGCAATAAGCCTAAGGTGTATGTATAGTTAACATGTCGATTATTTTCTGAGCTGGTGTATTTCCTTCAGTGTGTGCAGCAACATTTTAAATTCCCCTGTACTGTGTACATAGTTGGTTTTCAATTTTCTACTCTGTAAATATCTGACTCTCAAAAGAAAGTATTGCAACAATTACACCCTACTTCTGTGTTTGTATCTCCATGATAAGTAATAGCAACTGGCAATCAGAGCATAGATCCCCAAATCTGGAGGACAAGGTCCCTGTTGTCTGTCTTCCCTCCCACAAGGTGTACAACTGCTCCAGGAATGCAAGCATGGCTGCCTGACACACAGCAAAAGAGATGGGCAGCCATTACCCACAAAGAGCTGAAAGTGACCAAAATTCACCCTGACTCAGTGTCCAAGCCTTGTCCTGGGAGCTGAAACCTTTGAAGAGATCCAGAGTCCCAAAACAGTTTCATTGGAAATATTCTGCAGTACAATTATCTAAATCTAGGTAGGGAGACCAATCCCAGCACTTTTTTTTCCCTCATCTTCCCTGATGTCCAAGACTTACATTTTAAAAATAAAATTAATCGTGCCACTTTTTTGTGCCTCGGGTGCATAGATTCTGATTAACTATAATCCTTGGTTCATAACACATTATAAACATTTTTCTATGCATGATTCGCCTTTATTTGTTGGTTTATTTATCTGTTTATTTATAAAGTCACTTATTTATGCATATTGTAATGAATATTTTGCAGCCTTCTATTCAGTACAAGAACTAGAAAATGATCAATAATTTATTTCTGCTGATTGTCTTTCTTTCCTATCCCTTAACAGGTAGTGTAATGTGTCATCAATTTATGTTCATGTAATTTGTCTTATATGTGTATGCAATTTATGAGAATAAACTCTCTGTGTTTATTAATCAAATTCCATATTTATATATGTTTATATATTTAAAGTGACTTAAAATTGTATTATTCAAGTGTTGCTTTTCCCACCATATTTTTTCTCTGCTTCATCTAACAGTTATCAAGAAGGATGTCTATAATAGTAATTGATGACTGATCTACCCAATCATGATTTTATTAGTTTTCACTTGATGTAAGTTGATGTATAGGGGTATATATATTTTTATTTATCATTCCAGTGTTCCATTTGTGAGCACATAACAGCAGATACATGCTGTTATATATGTATACAACACAGATAGCTTAATTTTGTCAGGATCATTTTGTTTCTTATTTTTCTAGTATGGTTTCTTCTTGTTCTTAGATTTTCACATTTTGAAATGTAACCCATATTCAATATGTTGTGATATCTTTTACATTTACTAAGATTATATCATATAGTCTATAGTAACTTGTTCACAATCCACAAATTCAAAAGTCTCTGAAAACTGGGAGCTTTTTTAATAACTTATTTAGCAGCAAAACTGAACTTACCTTAAGTATGAACAGGGACAAAATCAAACTTTAATTAACATGAAACTCTTTATTTCCAATGTACTATAGAAATGTTGCTCCTACACAGCTCTAGTCCTCTTTTCCTTTTTTCTTTGTTTGTGCTATTTTGTTAAACATATTACAAGTATATATGTTAAAAACTCTAAAATATTTTGTTATAATTACTTTATATAATCTTATAGTTATTAAGGAATATGTGAAAAGAAAGACAGCAAAGATGTGTAGTATTTATAGATATTGATATGTTAATCTTACTTTGATTTTCTTTCTTTCTTTCTTTGGATTAAAGTTAACATCTTATATTATTTCTTTCCTCCAATAGAGCTTACTCTTCGTTCTTTGTGCTAGTAAAATCAAATATATAGACCAATGAAAGCTAATTATGTACATATTGCTTTATAAAATTATTTTAAATTAGTTAAGAGAAGCATTTGTGTGTGTGTGTGTGTGTGTGTGTGTGTGTTGCGTTATAACATTTCATTTACTGTTTTCTTTGTTTTTCATCTTGATTTGACTTTCTACCTAGGTTTACTTACTTTGAGTCTGAAGACCTTCTAGTACTTTTAAATATTTTAAGGTAGGAGGTGAGTCTGCCAAGAATAAACTATTTTAGTTTTTGTATATTTAGTAATACCTCTCTTTGGTCTTCATTTTTTAAAGTTATATCTACTGAATTGACAGTTCTTTTCTTTCAGAGCTTGATGGTCACCCACTGCATTTTGGCCTCCACTGGTTCTGATGAAAAGCCAACTGTTTAGTTTAAGTTTTGTTTTCTGTAAGAATTTTTCTTTTGTTGCTTCCAAAATTTGACTTTCATCCATTTTACTATCACATATCTGGGTATGGGTATCTTTGTATCTATTCTACCTGGAATTTATTTTATGGGTTTTTTTTTGTTGTTGTTGGGGAGGATCTCTGAGCCACAGTTCTGGAGTTGGAGGTGAAGGCAGTGGCTCTCTTTTTCTGAACTGCACCCCTGCTTCACTAACAGGAGGACAGGGGCTTACACTTCTGGTCTCCACACCCTACTTCTACCAGGAGACAATGGAGCTCACAAGCCAGCTGGGACTAGGGTCACTGTGCTCTAGTATTCTTAACAAGGAAATAGCTGCATTCTACAAGTTGGGGCCCAGAGGGAGAAGGAAGCCCCTCACCTCTGAATCACACTTACCAGGAATTTAGCCTCTGTAATATTGGCACTAGGAGAATCAAGAAAGCTAGTGTCTTTGCTTTCCCAGTGACACGTCATATCCCTTGACTGAGAACTAAGGGCAAAGGAAGCCTTGTTTTCTTGGCCATGTGCAGAACTTCTCTCATGCCAAACTGGAGGGGGGCCAATCAGAAAAGGAGTAAGTTGTAACTCCAAGTTCACAGTGGCTGTTCTTACTGAAATTTAGTAGACTTTCTTGAAATAATATTTCACTGTTTGCTGTACACACTAAGAACAACTTCCAGAGCCATTAAATAGTTTTCTCAAAGATGATAGATAGAGAGATAGATAGAGAGATAGAGAGATAGATGACAGATAGATGATAGATAGATAGATAGATAGATAGATAGATAGATAGATGACAGATGATAGATGGAGAAAATATTCATCATTCATGTTTGTTTCTCTAAGGAACACATTCTCAGACATCCTAGAGCCCTTATTTTCACAGGAAAATTTCCAATGTCTCCTCTCGATGCCTTCTGATAGTTTCTCAACCCAATTTTGTAGCACATTAGTTGAGATTGTAATTTAACGTTTCCTTTATACAGCTCTGTAACCGTTCCCATCTCTCTAACCGTTCTCCTGACTCCAAGAAACCGCCTAATGCCTCAATCCCAGGTAACACTCCTTTCTGGGGTCCACCATCCTGTGCACTTAATTGGTTACATTGGTTGTAGATGGGAGGATAGGGAGAGGCAAAGGAATGGTCTTGGGCAGAGCAGCATGCCTGAAGTCCTTGGCGTAGTACTTACTTATCTACCCCATCCCACTTCCATGTTCATAGGAATTTACTGCCTATCTGCTACTTCTCACTCCCATGGTAGCTGAAGGGGGCCAGGTGATGATCCACCTGAAGCAATATAACAGAAAAGAAAAGACATGATTAGAAAACTATTTCTGGTAAGCCCCAAAGCAGTCTATTTCCTATTTCCTCATTCTTCTCCTGTCTTCAGTCTACTCCAAATCCCACGGGACAAATCACCTTATCCACAGTGATTTGGATCTTACAGTGTTTTTATTTTGTCAGGCAAACTTGTCCTGAAAACTATTAACCTCCTTATCCATTTTGTAGCATTTTAAAGATTCTAGGGAAGGGCAGCAGTAGCCTTTGCTTGTTTTCCAGTTGGCGTAGAGTTAGACATCAATTTTTTACTATGTGTACCTCATGACATTGTGTTTAATATTAGTTGATTACATCTCTCTTTTCGCCTAGTGCATGAGGACAAGAATTATCTCTTCTTTCTGTGTCCCTAGTGCCCAGGCAGAATGGGAAGGATATACTGACAATCTGTTATGGGTTGACTGTTCTGGCTCCTAGGAAGGTCAATAATAGGGAATCTCTGTTGTCAGGAAGCTCAGTATTTAGCAGAGCGTGAAGAGGGGGGACACTTGGGTTTGTCTTTTCTACTGAATTCTGGAATACATGAACCCAACTGAAGAGTTAAATACATGAATTACATCTATAGTCCCAGAATGGTAGAATGACATTATTTTTAATATTATTGCATTGATAACTAATGCAGAAGTAGCTTTTCAGCTGTGTACCAAACCCTTTTTCTTTTGCTAAGTATTGCTATACTAAAGTGTCTCCCAAAGCAATTGCTTTTTGTTTCTGCTTTTAATACCTTACCATTAATTCCAATGTTCTGCTTGAAACAAGGTGATACATGTGAACTCAGACTTAGGAATCATGATATTTAAAAGGCCCTTATTTAAAGAGGCAGATGCAAAATGAGATTTCATTTCTTTCTGGAATTAGGTTTTTAAGTGTCAGGAAAATAACAATCTACAGATAGGAATTTTTCAATAAGAGCTGCAACTCTGATATTTTAGTCACAATTCTTTGTAAATCAGCTGAAGATATAAATCTTGAAGTAATGATAGCGCAAAAAAGAATTATATAAAATTGATTTAAATCCTCTGACAGTATGTCTACATTCTACATTTAAAAAAAAAAAGTCTCATGTGCCATAGGTGTGATTGCTACAGAGAAGATATACTTCTTCCTTAAAAATCATAATGTAGGACTTTACTCTTATGTTTTGGCTGTTCCTTCCCCCAGCAAGCTTTGCAGTCCCCTGAAATCAGGCCCATTTACTTGATGTATTTGATGAAAAAAGTAAAAGTGATTGAGAGACACTCTTTAGGCATTGACTGTCATTGAAATGGAAGTATTTTTGCATTTGTAAGAAGAATGAGAATTTTCCACTAGAAGTGGAACTCTCATTTGGTGGGGGGTTGCTGGGGATTGAACTCATAGAATTTCTCATATTTTTGATGCTTAATAGAATTAGGAGCAAACCCATGTAGCCACCCAGACCAAAGTTGGCTAAATGAGACACTAAACATGTCTATGTCCAGACCCCACAGCAGATGACTCATACATATTACATCTCTTAACAAAGGAAGTGAAGGACATTAGGCTCGGGGAAGAAAGGGCATTGAGCCGATAAGTGTCACAGCTGAGGTTGACCCAGACTTTGCTCTTTCTACTATTTGATGACTCCTACATGATCCTTGATTGAGAAGAATTCTCTGTTTTCAGTAAAACAATGTATTAGATTCACAAACACTAAATAACAGAAGGTGCTTCTTCACAGTACCAAAGAATTTCCCATGGATTCCCTTTCACTAGCCAGCATATTTAAAATACTACTATTTTAAACATAAATAATTAAAATATCAGGCATAATGGTAGACATCTATAATCCCAGCTACTCAGGAAGTTAAGACAAGAAGATTCTGAGTTTGAAGTCAGCTTGGGCAACATAGAGGTACACTGTATCAAAACAGAATTAAAAAGAGCTGAGAATGTAGCTCAGAACTCCCTGGGTTCAATCTTGAGTACCACAAAAAATTAAAATATTAATTTAATGTGCAGTCAGCATTCAAATATAGTTTCCATCTAGAGAGCATTTGTGTATTTTATACATAATGCTATTAATTCCTCACAGTCACTGACAAAGGTAGGTCCCATGTTAACCCTACTTTATAAGCAAGGAGACTGGGGCACAAGGTATAAACCATCCTCCTAGAAAGTGGTGAAGGTAGGACCTGAACCAAGTTGTCTCATCTCTGAACTCACACTTCAAGCAGTACACTGCATTTCTGTTGGGTAGAACATTTCTTCAAATTTTCCCATGACACTCAGAAACTTTGTTCTTTTGACAGATGGTTTTGCAATCTGGGTCACAGAAAATTTAATTTTAGGCAGGTGCCAACTGAAAGCTGTTATTTGCCCATCATTTATAAGGTGAAGAAGTGGAGAATAGTGGTATACAATGTGTGATCGAAATATACAGTAAATGTTCAAATAAAAAAGTATTATAGTAAAAGATACAACGCCATCATTCCCCTGAAAATATCCCCCTTTCTTTGAACACATTTGTTCCATTGTCCTTACCACTTTCCAAAGCAGTTCTGGAAGTCCTATTTTGTGTCTTTATAAGGTATAAGCAAAAATATGGTAAATACTGCTGCCAAACCACCCAATGGAAAGGCAGACGCATAAAAATATTACAGTGTATCCTCATCTATCTTATTGACGGATCTGGCACCATGTGACTTCCGGTTCCTGTCCAAAATCAAAACAACCAGGAAAGGTAAATGTTTTGAATCAATTTGGGACATTGAGTCAGCCATGACAGTGCAACTAAAGACCTTCACAAAAGCGGACTTCCAAAACTGTTGCAGAAAGTAGCAAGAATGAGGAGAAAAATGCATTAGAAGCAATGCATTTTACCTAATGGAGGGGGATTACCTAAGGGGGATCAATAGCAATGTGTCTTTTACTGTAACAAATTTTTTAAATTTAAAAATTCACTATATTTTTAGACCACATGTCATAGGAAATGATCATTGCCTTTGTGGACTTTTTTTAATCTATTGAGGAAATTTCTTGAATTCTATCGCTGTATCCTAAATGTGAACAACTATCTGCTGAGCTCCAGGGTTGCTGTGAGTCGCTAAGGAAGTGGCAGGTTTTCCAACATTCACTCCTGGCTCATGGAGCTTGGGAAGTGGTTATCAGAATGGACAGCCCACGATACATTTTCTCACTTTTACTCTCCCTGCTATTTCGCTAGGGAAAAAAGCCTGTTAAAATATTTTTTACCATAATTAGATATAAATTTGAAATGTATAGAGAGGATGGAGTGAGCACAAAAAATACTTATTGCCTTGGAGGCTTCTGGCAGTTTTAATGCTGCTGCTGGTTTTCTCACGTGGGCCTGAAAGAAGTCCCGGGAGATCTGCACCACATGCATGGTCCTGGGCTGTGGGCACGCACAGCCAACACTCCCAAGCTGCAGAGCATTTCAGATGCTGTTTGGGGCTGTTTTTCTCTCTAGGGAAGCTGTGAGCAGGTGCCAGGAGCTCTGCTGTTTCATTTTCCTAAGAGATAAAATCTTTCTGAGAACTTAGTATTCAAATAACAAACCAAGGATGGTGTCGAGATGCTGAGCTAAAGACGAAGTTACTCTGAAACCGTAGGACACTGAGAGTCCCCAGGCCCTGAGCACTCTCTTGTCCCATTGCCTCCAAACCTCGTTATTTCATGCCCAGACTCCCACAATGGCTTTGAGATTGTCCTTGCTTTCCCCAGAATGCCCCATCCTATTTTCTGGGGTCCTTAAGTCAGATAAATTACCTTCCAATACTTTTCAGCCTGTCATTCTTCAGTACAAATGTTTTTAGTGATTTCCTATTGTATGTAGAATAAAACCAAATTTGTTGGTATGTGGCAGGAGGCTCCCATGTCTCCCTCCCCTCTGTGAGCTTTCACTCCAGCACAGTGGTCCTCAGCTGGGCATTTTTGGTCCTTCAGAGAACATTTGACCATCATGATTCCAAAGGAAGTGGAGTAATAGAGATACTGGCAAACACCCTCCAAAGTCTGAGACACCCCCGTAATAAGGTGCTCCACCGCACAGAATGTCAATAGTGCCAAGGTAGAGACACGCGGGGCTGGGCGCTGTTCCTGGAGGTTCCTGTGCACCTGCTCAGCCCTGCACAACCTCAACTTCCCAGCTTTAATGCTTATGCATTGCTCTGAACTTTATTTCTACCAACTCCCACAAACCTGCCAAAATCCTCCCTCCCTCCTCTGGATTTGTAGAGCCGGTACTGGCCCCATTCCTTTTCTTAAATGTTTTATTTCCCTCACTGTATCATATGCTTTGAAGTTGAAGAAATCTATCTTCTCTTTCTCATATTCCCTGCAGTATCCCAGGGCTGCACCTGTCATAAGTACCAAAAAATATCTGTGGTCTGACCAGACACAGAAAAGCAGGCTGCAGACCCCTTTACAGCCATGTCTTTCCACTTGCTATATAATTTGATCATTGCTACTGCAGTGACTGAATCCCTCACATGTAGACTGAAGCACAGTTTCTTTGTTTTAAAACGGTGACAGTCTTACCAGGTTCACAGCTCATGGCAGCATAATGGGATACTGGTGATCAGGTACGGCCCTGTCTCTGTGTGTCACGCCTCTTGGTCTGCTATTATCTTAAATGAGTGGCCATGTGGAACAAATCACTAATGTGAAGGACAAGGCAAAATTACCAGGAAAGAAAGCATGAAATGCTAAATGTTTTATTTAATCTAAAATGACATGGAAATGTTTCATCTGATGCCAGCCTGCTGTTTTAAACAACCTCAGCTTCATTATTCAGAACCACTAATGTTACTGTATCTTTGCTGTGGAAAGCTTGATAAGTAGACTAAGCAAACACATTAGTGGGATTGCGTCTGTCCTGGTCGTTGCCTCTCTTGCAGATAAATAGTTCAATTTAATTTAATTTACCAAACAAGCATGGAGCACCTTGTATATATGATGTACACATGCACGGTGCCAGGCGTGGTACAGTGGACCATATAAGGTGCCCTCAGGGAACTCACATATGGACATTAAACTAAAAGAAATGGTTGCAAAGGGGAGTTCCATGGGCAATTTAAGGGTAGAGTAACCGGGTCTAGGGGAGGCGAGTGAATGTCACTTTTTAAATCCCTCATAAAGGAGGAATAGAAATGTCTAGTTTTTAATTTTTTGTTAGGTATATTAATTTTATTTTGCTGCTGTAACAAACTGCCATGAATTTGGTGGATTCAAATAGCACAAGTATATCATTTTTTAGTTCTAGTAATCAAAAGTCTAACAAAAGTCTAACAATGTATCATGTTTTAGTTCTAGTAATCAAAAGTCCACTGTTGGACTCAGTGTTTAACTGTCACTGAGTTAAAGTAAGTTCCATCAGAGCTGTACTTCTTGCTACAAATTCTAGGAGAGAATCTTCTTCTTTGACTTCTTCAGCTTTGAAGCTGCCCCCAGTTTTTGGCTTGTACCCCCATCTTTAAAACCAGCAGAGCTTGGTGGAGTTCTTATGCTTCATTTCTCTGATCATTTTTCTTTCTTCTGTTCTCACTTTTAAGGATCAGTATGACTAGATTGTGCCCCCTGGGATAGTCCAGGACAGTCTCCCCACTTAGGTGTTCTTAACCTTAATTACCTCTGAAAAAATCCCTTTTGCCAAGTGAGGGAACATATTTGCAAATTCCAAGGACTAAAATGTGGACATTGTTGGAGAGCTGTTATCCCACCTACTGCTGAATAAAACTTGCAGTAAATAGCATAAATCTTAGAGTGTAAGTCGATGGGTTTTACATGTGTATACACACTGTAGCCACCACTCAGAAAAAGATGGGAAACACTTCCAACATGCTTTTTTTCTGGAATTTCCTGCTGCCTATTCCCTGTCCATTCACTTATCCAAAGACAACCACTCATTCACTTCTATCTCCATGGATTAGCTCTCCTGTTTTAAAATTTTACATAAATGGAATCAAATAATATGTACTATTTTGTATTGTGATTCTGCTTCTTAATATTGTATTTGTGAGAGTCATCCAGGCTCACGCTAATAACAGTAGTTCATCATTTTCATTGCTGCACATTATTCTATACTGTAAACATACTAAAATTCATTTACTAATTCTATCACCGATAGATGTTTAGTTTGCTTACAGTTTGAGGCTACTATAAATAAAGTCATTATGAAGTTTTACATGTCTGTTGGCTCATTTGTACACATAGACTCATTGGTAGATATGATAAAAGAGTTTTCTGATGCAAATGTACCAATTTCCACTCCCACCAACCACAATAAGAAATTCAGTTGCTCTGTACCCTCACCAACACTTGGTATTATCACACCTTTTGATTTGGGCCTTCAGGGAAGGTTAAAGTAGTATCTCACCATGGCCATAATTTTCATTTCTTAATGACAAATGATACTACGCACATTTTCTTATGTTTATTGGCCTTCTATAGTATCTTTAAATCTTTTTCCCATTTTATTTTTAATTCAATTTTATCTGGTTTTTTAGAAAATATTTCTTTATCTATCTTGAAAAGAGTTCTTCATCAGACATATATATTACAATATATTTACCACCTGTAAATACTTTTTCAATCTCTTAATAATCACTTTCAGGGGCTGGGGATTTAGCTCAATGATTAGAGTGCTTGCCTTGCAAGCACAAGGCCCTGAGTTCGATCCCTGGCACCACAAAAAAAAAAAAAAAAATCAGGTTCAGTGAACAAAAACTAAAAATTTAATACAGATCATTTTATTCATTTTTTGTGGTTAACATTTGTTATGGCTTGTATCTAGATGTCCCCCCAAAACCTTGTGTGGACAGAGGCGGGATTTTTTTTCAGAGGTGGCTTGATTTAGGATGTGTGGTGCTAGGATCAAGGATGTGGTGCTGGGATTGATTCATGGTATGATGCCAGGATTAAGGCTACCTCACCCTGGGTGAGTCCTAAAGGTGGGTAGCCTGGGTAGGATATAAGGGACAGAAAGAGGGGTCCCTGCTGGTCATTGGTTGCTTGTCACTGCTATCTCATTGCTTCGCTGCCTTCTCCCCACCATGAACTGCTGCTTCTCCTCTGCGCTGCCTTTCTGCCATGCCACCCTGCGTTGGAGCCAGGCAACTATGAGCTGAAACCTCTACAAACTGTGACCCTCTATAAACCTTTCCTCCTTTAACTTTGGGAGTCAGGTATTTCATCTCAACAATGAGAAAAGTAACAAAGACAATGTTTTTACATTAATGTTTTTAAAAATAGTTGCTTATCCCTAGGACATGAAGCTATTCTCTAGGTCACCTTCCAGATGTCATACGGCTTTGCTTTTCATCCTTAGAACTATAGATTATGCCAAATTTCTTTTGTGTATGACATGATGTGGGGGTCAAGTATATTTATTTTCTATATGAATAACCACATAACTAAGAAGTATTTATTGAAAAGACTATCTTTTTCTTCCTGAATTATAGTGACGACTTTGCTATCTATCATATCACTGTAGTTATGTAGATACGTTTTTTAGACTCCATTCTGTTTCATTGATGTGTTTTTCTATCCTTTTGTCAATATTACACCAGCTCTAGGATCGAAGACAGAATAAGTTTGTAGTGAATTGTGACCAGTAATACTTTCACTGATTAGGACAGCTAATAGGTTTTCATGCTAACTGTTATAATCATTCTATCACATGTTGAAGTGATCTTGCACATCAATATGTATTCACTAAGTTCCCTGAAGAAGCAATTCTGCTGCTTGTTTTGTAGCTGGTCATTCCACACCTAATAGATATTCAATAATGATTGGTTACCTCAAACTGTGAAGTTTCTAAGCTGAGAGATAAATAGGAATGATTTTAGAAGATTTAAAGGTTAGAAATTTGTTGAAGGAAATACATTAAAAATTAGGCAATTTCAGGTAAACCTAGTAGAAATTTTCTGATTGAGACCCAGGAAACCTGGAATATAGTACTAGCTATCCTAGTAATGCTGCTCTACATAACCCTGGGCAAGTCACTTGATCTTCTGTGTTCTGTTGACCTCTCTGTAAAATGAGAACAATAATAGTGTAATAATGTTTCAACCTTATACAACTACTGTGAGACCAAATCAAAAAGAGGAAAAGCTTGCTATGAAAGCTTTTCTCTAGAATGCAATTCTTTTCTAAAAATACATAACTCATCATAAACCTACATTTCTACTGTGCAATTGTTACTGGTATATATATTAAGACCCTGCGAGATACTGAAGAATGCTTTAATGGAGCAACAGGAGAAAAAAATAATTTTAAAACAGATTTAACATTAACGTCTATTATAATCTTTAACTGAAAACTAGTCATCAAATCATATCATATATATATATTCTATTAATTACAACACTATCTTCATTAATTTGGCCAAGGAAATGAATGTCGATAATAGCTGCAAATGCTCAGGAAAATTGCTGGATTTTTCATTAGTTTTTTCTGGTTTAATTGGAAATACATATGCATTCAAATTCAAAGATAAGTAGCGGTAAGCAAAGGTACAACCTAAAAAACACATATATGATAGAACAAGAGAGATCGAAAGATTTCTTTCACTATTTCTTTCCTGGAAAATGGAACAATTTCACAACAACAACAAAAGCCACAGCATATGCTTTCTTTCTTTTGATCTTTTAATTTATTTTTAATATCACTTTTCCCTCATAACACTGTGCCTATCTAGCCCATAGTTGGTGCTCAACAAATGTGTGAATGAAGGAAAAACTGCTCCTTTGTCTGCATCTCCAAAGTTCTCTATTTTACGTGTTGCATATCATTTTGTGGGATCATTTATTGTATGCTGTTTCATCCTGGGCCTTGAGAGTAGAAAGTGTCCTTTAATCATCTAGCTGTCCCCAGTGCCTGACACAGAGTAGACACTTTGAACGTGTCTCTCAATATAATCCTGATGGCTTTTTCTCAAAAACCGTCATGGTGATACAGGAAAAGCATAACCTCCTGCAAATGTTGATAAAAAGACAATTCAGGACATATAAAAGAGTTTTAATTAACACGTTGTGTTGCACAGTATATTTTCACACAGGTGAAAGGGAACTGACAGGAAAGAGGAACTCCCCTGCTCTCCTGCAAAGGTAGAAAAACAAGGAAGAAATAAATACATACAAATCCTGTCAACTTCCCATCATATGCAGCTGACCTCAATAGCCCTGGGTATGAGTTCTGAACTAAACAAATATTTATGGAAATGTAATATATACACATTTAATATGGGCTGTCTTTCTCATATACTCATGATAATGAGTATATATTTTTATTCATCCCACCTATTAGGACACAAAGTGGATGGATTAGCTAGCCATTTATTGAGACAAATTGGGTTAGTCATTTGTTTTAGTCTTAATACTGGCCAAGAATATTACCTTTTTTGTGTCTCTGCAAAGAAAGCCTGCCAGTAACATGATACTATGCCTTACTGGACTATATTCAGGTGGCCCTTCTTGCTAGGAAGAATACATCCAAGAATGCTGTCTCTTCCACCTGTGTTATGTGACTTGCAGAAAGGGTGTAACAAATATCGGTTGAGATAAAAAGAAACTAAGAGTACCAAGAGCATCTTCTTACATTACCATTTTACTTAGACACAACTAAACATGTCTTAATTAACAGGAGTTGGACAGGACCAAATGGGGTAAACTTGGGCTCTCTGGGATGATTCAGTCTTCTGCATGCACACTGAGTAGGCCCAGAGCAGAGTGACTATTGAATGCAGCATGACTGTGATTTCAAGCAAGAGGTTAGCACTAGGGAACTGCATACTGAAGTTTCTTGGGGCTATCAGACAAACAGGACAGGGATATCATTCTTACAAAACACTTACCCTGTACTGGGAACTCTGTATGTTACTTCACTTGACTCTCATAACAGCTCTTAGAAGAACAACTATTACTGTTTTCCTAATACCAATATTAAAAATTCACGAGGTTCAAAGTGATTATTTCAAGCTCACAGCATCAGAAAGAGATATAGAAATAGTAAACCAGGTATGCATGACTCCAAAGCCTATGCTTACATCACTGCAAGATTCTGATCCCCAGAGTGAATTGAAAAGGAGGGGCATTTTAGAAATCTAAATCACTGCCCATACCATAGCCACTGGCCACACAAGGCCACTGAACACAAGAAATATGGCTTGTCCAAATTGAGATGTGCTGTAAATGTGAAATATACACAAGATGTCAAAGACATAGTAGAAATAAGAATAATAATTTGGAGATGGTGAATAAAATACAATGTACTATCAAAATTACTTTCTCCTGTTCTTTTTTACTTTGCTAATGCATTAGTAGAAAATGTTAAATGACAATGGTGTCACCTATTTGAAACCAACATTATATTTTTCCTGGTCATCACTAAGGCCAGTGAAGCATCATGGTGGTTGCTAGAAACCATACTGGGGTGCTAGAACACAGTGTTGGTCCCAGGAAATAAAACACTAGTCTTCAACCAGTGGCAAATTTCTCTAGCCCTTCAAAGATCATTGGCAATGTCTGGAGATATTTTTGACCGTCATGACTGAGGTGAAGGTGCTTCTGGCATCTACTCACATGGTGTTCAAGGTGTAGTTTCAATTTGATTGGCTTTGGGATGTGCCTCAGGCATATTTGGAGCACACTTGTGTGTCTCAATGGGTCATGCAGGCATAACCTTCGGTACTATAAAAGTTCCCTCACCCTTGCCTCTCTGGCACTGTTCCCCTGCTCTTCTTCTTGGCCAACATGAATGAAGCATCTTTGTTTTTGCGTGCTCTTCTACCATGATGTTCCTGCCATCGAGCCAGCCAACCATGGACTGAATCTCTTCAAACTAAATTAAACCTCTCCTCCTTTATGTTGTGGGTGTAAGGTATTATGTCTCAGAGACCTGAAAACTGGCTAATGTAAGTGGGTAGAGTCCAGAGATGGTGATAAATATCCTACAGTGCACAGGACAGTTCCCACAACAAAAAGTTACCGTGTTCCAAATATTAATAGTGCCCAGGTTGAGACACCCCGGATGTGGGGAGAAGGAGGATAAGCATATACAAGCAAGGTTCTCCATTCATGGAAGACTTGAAGAACGAAGCAGGTAGGAAGCCAGGGACTTGAGCGTAAGAAGCTGGGAATTCAGCACCAGGACCAAGGCACGATGTGAAGGTGAAGACCAGGTTACAGAAACAAACAGTGGGAGTCTGTTTGTGAACATACTCTCAAGGCACAGTCTCATCAAGGGCCAAGCTTCCTCCACCACCACACACACTTCTTCCATCCAGAGGGAAGCAAATTCTTGGGACTAGGGATTAGAGAAGGGCCTGCTCCTGGTCAGGCTTTCTGCTCTGGAGAGAAAAGGCATGCAGGGACTTGGAGCCAGGCAAGGCCTGGCAGACCTAATGAATGAGATCAATTACATGATTTCTCCTACGAATTTTTCCATGGAAACTCTGGGACTTACTGTCAGCCTCAGCACCCTCATATGTCAGGGCTCAGAGCAGAGTCCCTTCAACCAAATAATACAAATTGAATTTGTGGAAAAGAGAATTGGCTGTGTGGGTTAAACCAGCATTTTCCCGAGATGCTTTATGGGTTTCGATAGACCTTTATTATACATTTTAGAACACATTTCAAACAAAGAGACAGCTAGCTTTTTGCTGAGGACTGAATTTCAGCAGCAAAATTTGAAATCTGTGATGTGCACATATTAAACCACAGAGACCTTCACATCAGAAGATGGAATGATTAAATTCTGCCTTCATCCCTCAGTTGCTGCAGTGTGAGACAGGGTGTGTGTGTGCTGTAAACAGTTTATTTTTAGCCTGGGTTGGAGATAGTATTGTCTCCTCAGTGTCCCCTACAAATGACTATGTCTCTCTGTCTCTTTAGATATGTGTCCACATTGCATTGGAACCTATCTGACTATATGTGCTGAGAAATAGTGTCCTGGCAGACCACACCTGGGCATACATGGATCTTAGTCACCCAAATCCTGTTGTGCCCTCCTCTGCCACTTTTTCTCACATACTCAGTTTGGTCCTGCTCTTCTCTGCACATAGAAGAGCCAGGAAACTCACAATGGCAGTCAGGTGTGCTGTTACCATCCAAGGGATTCTGCCTTCTCCAAAAAAGAACCAAGAGAAGCCAGGCATGGTGGTGCACCTGTAATCCCAGCACTCTCAGGAAGCAGAGGCAGAAAGATAGCCACAAATTTGAGGTCAGCCTGGGATACATAGCAAGATCCTGCCTCAAAAAACAAACAAACTGAAAAAAAGAACCAAGAGAAATGTATTTTAGTTCAATTGGGCTGCTATAACAAACTACCACAAGCTGAGTGACTTATAAACCACAGAAATTTGTTCCTCAGAGTTCTAGAGACTGGGAAGTCCAAGGTCAAAGTCCGTGCAGATGTCCGGTCTGGTGTAGGCCTGCTCTGCTCCCTTCTTGCAAGACAACTCTCTATTCCCTGTATTCTAACATGGTGGAAGGATAAGTGAATGTGTGGGAGTTTCTTTATAAAACCATCAATCCACCCTCACGACCTAATTAAAGACCCCACTTCCTAACATTGCCTTTTGGGAGTGAGGATTTAAGTACACAATATTTGAGGAGATATAAACACTCAATCTATCACAACAGGGACTATGAAAAACAGCAGAACAATGGCTGTGTGTTAGAAATGCTGGTCTTGAACAGAGCCTGGACTCATTCTTGATCTCATAACTGAGTACTCACATGCCAGTGAGAGAACCCACAAGCTGCCTTGGTTCTTCCATTGTAAATAGAAGTCCTAAGATCCCTGACTTCTTGGGTTTCTGTGAAAGTAACCAAGAGTGGTTTGTGTTCAGAGCATGGACTCTAGAACCATAGCATCTAGGCTCAAATCTTGGCTTGGCCACTTATTTGCTGTGTGACTTTGTCCCAGTTAATTACATCTTTGTATCTCCAACTAGCCCCATAACTATTAAATCAAAGTGAATACTAACCGAGTTATCTAACAGGTAAAGCACAGAGAGCTCTCTGACCCTACGTTACAGTGCCTGCTACCACTGCACATGCCACAGAAAATACAGATGTGGGAACTCTCCAGAGGAGACTGGAGATCACAGATCACAGTGGTGTAGCAAAGGCCACCCGGATTTATTTATTTCCTTACTGCTTTATTTATTTAATTTAATTTAGTTTTATTAAAGAATCACTCATCTCTAGGATTTCCCTCCATATCGGGTCTATAGAAGTCCCGTCCTTTGACCAGTGCTGTCTAGCAACCATGCAGATGTTAGAAGACTGGACCAATACACCACTGGGAGAACATAAAATCTCTAAATGTGAAATTTTGCATATTTCAGGGGGAGGAGACATTTACAGTGAGAATAAATGTTCATTTTTTTCCATCTATGTGGAATGAGGCTTTGAGTCAGCCTTGATCTGATTGAAAAGAAATAAAAATGAAGCAGTTCTCATGCACTCATGTGCTAGTCAATCTTAATCAACTTGACCGGAGATTCCTGGAAAGGTGGCTGGATCACGGGGGTAATATACTCACTAATGGATTAATCCACTGATGTTCATAGCTAAATGCACTCTTAGGAAATGGGGCCCAGAAGGAGGAGATGGTCACTGGAAAGCACCTTTGGAGGATATGTTCCCATTAGCACTCCTCCCCTGGGCTCCCCTTCCCGGGCACCATAGAGTGAGCAGCTCTGCTCCACCATGTACCTCGCTACGATGTTCCTACCCTAGCGTTGTTCACCATGCATCATGACCTCTGAAACCGTGAGCCAAAAACCACTATTTCCTCCTTTAAATTGTGTACACCAGGCATTTTGTCCCAGCAATGGCAAAACTGACTAATACAATCCCCCAAATTAAGTGGTTTCATTTCTACCACAGAAGCCTGGAGTAATGATAAGTTATCCTCTGTCACTTTACCTTCCATCCCAGTCTCTACTAAAATTATCCATGTTTCTAGAAGGAAAAAAAGAATCTATAACAAACAGGTAAGATAAAGAGCAAGAGTGTTAATAGGACTGGAGGCAACTGAAAGTGGAGGACTGTAGCCTCCATCCCATGAGCTGAAGCGTAGGAGAGAAGAGCAGCTATGGGCAGAGCAGGTGGCATCACAAGGAAGTCAGAAGCATCTCTGAGCCCAAGTAGATGATACCATGGCCACCAGAGGGACCACAGAGAAGCTGAAAAACAGTTGCCTCAGGCAAGTAGGAGGCAGGAACGTCAGTGAGACGGTACTGATCATTTTAGAGATAGGAACATATGCAATATCTGAGACCGTGATTGGTTCCAAACTGGGACAATGCATTACAGATATACCATCATCTTTTGGGGTAATAACTTTTGTCCTGACTGTAAGCAGTATCAGGGAGACATGCAGCTAGACAAAACTTTGAAGTTTAAGGAAAAAAAAAAAACAGATAATCCTTTGAATGCACAATTTTGGATTAAAGTAAGTTTTTCTACTTGATCTGATGATAGAGGTGATGAGAAGAATACCATACAAAGGCAAGGTAGCTTATTTACATGCAGGTATGGCATGGAAATCACCAAGACTCAAAAGGGACAGACCTAGAAAAAAAACTGTGCATTGTACAAAAGAAGTATTTAGTACCTTTCTACTTCTACAACAGTAAATTTCCCTCTACAATGACACCTACCCAATATTTGCTGCATCCTCCTTATCACACCAAAATCACAAATACGGTATCTTCCTTTTGAGCACTACTGGGGTCTCTGTCTCAGTAGGAACTTTGAAATTCCCCTGACTGAAATCCTCATTTTGCAGATAAATACATTCAGGCCGTGATGTTACACAGAGAGGTACTCCAGGTGACAGGGCAAAAGAGGTGAAAGTGTAAACCAAAACGCTGCCACAATAAAAAGGTTAAAGAATGAGCTACTAAAGAAAACTGGGTGAGAGACCTGGTGCTCCTTCCTAATTATTGAGCAGGTTACAAAGCTCCATAGAATCGAAGGTTTTTGAGAAGAAACTAACAGTCTCTAGGCTTTACTTTCTCATCTGCAAAATCCAAATAATATTCACATTGCAGAGCTGTGAAAATTTAGTGATTTAAAATATTAGAAAATAACAAATGGCAAGTTTCAGTGGTAGAAAAATGCCAGCAAGTGTGAGGGACAGCAAGAAAGAGATCATGCAGAAGAACATGCGTAGTGTGGTAGGAGTTGAGGTCATCATGGACACCACATTATTTAGGGCATTTGTATCATGATAAATATAGGACTTCACTTTGCTTTTGAGATGGGATATTCCTGTGGAGAATTTTAAGCAGAGGAGTGACATGATCTGATTTATGTCTTACAAAGTATCTAGCTGGTGTGAGAAGAATAGATAGTAGGAAGAAGCAGGGAGACTAGAAAGGAGGATATTGCTATAATCCTAGAAAAAAAAATGACCATGGCTTGGACCACAGTAAAGCAGTGGAGATGTTTAGAAGTGCTCGGATTCTAGAAATATTTTGAAGTTATAGCTGACAAAATTTGCTCATACAATGTATCCAAGGCAGGAAAAAGGAAGAAGAGTTAAAGATTTTTCCAAAATTTTTGGTTTGTTCAGCTGAAAGGAAAAGCAGAATTGGTAGAAGGAAATCATTAATTCTGTTTTGAAGATAGTAATTTTTTAGTATGAGTGGAAATGTTGATAAATAGTTGTGTATATGAGTCTGGCATTCATGAGACAGAAATTGCTTAGAGACATAAAGTATCATAGTTATTAGCACAAAGATGGTATTTAAAGTCCTACCCCTACATGAGATAATACAGAAAATGATTTTGGAAAGGGTAGAGGAGATGTCAGAACACTAAGTGATGGGCCAGGGAGGGCATGTGCAGCCCAGCGAACTGAGAATGCTTGTACAAGTTTGAATGAAAGATCAACCTGCAGAGTGGGCAGACAGCCGAGAGAGAAGGATATACCTGAAGCAGATATCGTAAGAAGGAGGGACTATTCAGCCATATCAAATGTTACTAGCCTGTCTAGTTCGGAGAGGACTGAGAACCCGCCCTTTCTCTCAGCAAAACAGTGTTCACTGAAGATCTGGATAAAGCACTTTGGATAAAGTGGTGGGGACACAAGCTTAGCTGGCACGAATTCATCAAAGTGGGATGAAACTGACTAGCCTGCCTCCATGTTGAAACATATTACAGAACTTCAAACATTCAGACAGGTTTCTATTGGCACATGAATAGAAAGACAGGCCAGTGTAACAGAATAGCATTTCCAGAAATAGATCCAAATATATACACGAGGATTCACTATATCAAAAAGGTAACGTTTCAAGAATAAATGATGTCGAAATAAACTATGTACCATCTGGGAAAAGATGAAGTTAGATCCAACTTTATCCTTTTAAGATTTCCAATGAACTTCATGATGAAGAGAGAAAGAAGTTCTAAAAGAAGACATGGGTGCAATTCCCTTATAAACTCCCTTAAGTCATTTCTATCACTCAAACTCTGGAAGCCATATGAAAGAATAATAAATTAATGAAAATCAAGAATTTAGTAAATTGGTATTTCAGAAGACAAATGATAAACTAGAAAGGATATCCACAATACATACTACAAAGAACTATTCCTCTAATATTACGAGTTGAAACAAAATGACAATAAGCAAACCAAAAATGGCAAAAGGTACAGGGTTCATAGACAAAGAAATTCACAGTCCTTAAACGTAAGACAAAATACTTAATCACAAAAAGGAAAATATAAATTAAAACTACCTGAGGCACCACCTATCATCACCTATCACATGGGCTGTAGAGAATATTAACAAATAAGTCACTACTTGTGAGACAGGAAGGCAGAAATCTTTGCCATGATTGCTAGTGAGAGGACAACACGGTATAGAGTCTATGGAGGGGAATTAAGAAATATTTGTCAAAATTATAACTACACTGTGTTCATTTCCTAGGGCTGCTGTAACTGAGTCCCACAAGCATGATGATTTGAAACAACAGAAAGGTGCTCCTTCGCAGTTGTAGAGACCCAAAGTCTGAAATCAAGGTGTTGGCAGGGCTGTGAAGAAGGCTCCAGGGAAGAACCCTTGCTCACTTGTTGCTAGCTTCAGGCGGCCTTGCTTGATTTGTAGACACATCACTCTGCTCTCAGCCTCCAGCTTCAGATCACATTCTTCCCGTTATGTCTTCTTCTCTGTGTGTCTCTATCCTGATTTTTCACTTCCCATAAGGACATCAGTCATTGGATTAGGGTCCATTTTAACCTAGTGTGACCTCACCTTAACTTGATTACATGTACCAAGACCTTATTTCCAAACAAGATCACATTCAAGGGTTCCAAAGATTAGGATCTGAACATCTTTCTAAGGAACATAATTCAATCCCCAATGTACACTTTCCCTCTTAGCAGGTACCTCATTTGGGGGAATTTCTCTTACATATTTATATCTGTATGAAATTATGTTTGCATAAAGTCATTGTGGCATTTTTGAACAATAGTTGATTGAAAGTGACTCACGTAGTTACAAATAAGGGCCAGCTAAACAAAACATAGACTATCTATGCAATGAAATCTGTATAGCTGAAGACATGATTAAGGAAACTCTATGTACTAATAAGTAATGACCTTTAGTATCTATTGTTATGTGAAAAAAAGAAGTAAAAAAATTGCATTTTATGATGCCTTTTGGGTAAGAAATGTTTAAAATAAGAAACCATGATTATTTTGGCTCAAACTACATAAAGAATCATTGGAAAGATACATGAGAAATTTCCTAAAATAGGTTACCTGTTGGGAGAGGGTGAAGGAGCCAGAAAGATGAGACAAAAATGTAAGCAAGACTTCTCAAGGCAAATTTCATTTTGATTTTTGTACTCTGTGAATATGTTACTTATTCAAACTACTTTGTTAAGATCTCCATGGAAACAATTAGAAAATGCAAGGAGAGGATTGGAGAGTGTGAATACAGACACCCTTTCTGCAAGTTGGATGCAGCTGTTTTTCTACCAGAAAGTGTTAATAGAAAGCTTTCAAGCCAGAAGGACTCTCATAATCTTTCTTCAGATGATCTCACAGGTTTCTCGACTAAAGCGTAGAGCCTTCCAGTTGAGCTATATTACAGGAACACAACCAAGTTCTAATGTCACCACTGCCATCTTGGCAACAGAGTTTGTCACTAACTGTAACCTGCACAGATTTCAGACAAGTTGAAATGTGAAAAGCTATGAGTCTTAGAATGGGTTAAATGAGATGGCATAATTCCAAGGTTACATCAATGTCCAATTGATGTTTACAGTTTACAGTTTACAGTTTTGGAGCATGAGTTTAAGGTGGAAGCAGCTGGCCTGATTATATGTTTCTCTCTACTCATATTCAGCTGCCTGGCAAGCTGCCAGGCAGGCAGGTGAATTTGCCCAGCACTGCAGCTCTACCAGAGGCTGATGGAAGAAAGGAGAAACAGACAAAGAAGTGGAGAAAATGCAGGTGGAAATCATCCTAGTGGTGGGCTTGATGCTGACTAAGAAGAGAAGTGAGGGCATGTGATATGTGGTCAGTAGCAGATTTCTCTCTGCATATGGCATAATTGCATTTTTGCCTTTATTTATTTTCCAAATATTTATTGCTTAGATATATGTCACACACCATTGTAAGCAATGCAAGTGTGATATTGAGCAAGAAAGAAAAGTTCCCTTCTATCACTGAATTACATTCTGGTAGGAGAGAAACAATATTTTACAAACAACAAACAAACAAGAATAACAAAATCACGATCAGAGCTATGCTGAGACTTGAAGTAGATGATATGAGAAAGAAAAAACAGGCAGCTAAATGATGTAGAGTGCAGGAAAAGCCTCTGTCATAAGGTGACATTTATGCTGGAATCTGAATGACGAGAATAACCCAGCCACGTAAACACCCAGCAGAGTAAAGTGTCTGGGCAGAGGGAAAGCCACCTGCAAAGGTCCTAACATGGGCAGCAACTTCGTTAGAGCACAGAAGTTAGTGGAGCTGGGTCATGGGAGCTGAGGTAGGAAGCTGTAAAGAGGGGAGATGAGATGGAGAAGCGAATGGGCAGCAGATCAGGCAGGACTTTGTGAGCCAGGAGAAGGTGTCTGGATTTTGTTCTGAGTGTACTTGTTCTGGTATCCTCTGGTTTGTGTTCATATGGCTCAATCTAGAAGCTGTGGAGGGGACTGTAGAACAGGAAACAACAGAATCAAGATCAATTAGGAAGTTATGGCAATAATACTTGTGAGAAATCACAGTGTTTTTGGTTACAGAGATTGGGAAAACTTGACAAATTTAAAATAAGTATCCAATATTTTATACTTTCATGGTGGACCGTGCTTTATTCTTATAAAAGAATAAGAAAAAGATCCAGCAGTTTTTTGGGGGGTCTTGGGGATTGAACTCAGGGCCTTCCACTGAGCTAAATCCTCAACCCAACATCCACCATTGGAATATTACCCTGTTTTATATTTACTTCCCACAAACAAAACTTCAGCTATGAGTCCCAGAAGGAATGTCAGGCATACTCATTTATTACAAGGGATTCCAGTCTATGAAAAATTTACTGAACAACCAGTAGGGAATTTGCTTTCTTGTTCAGAAGGATAAAACAAATTTAAAAAAGGAAGAAAGGAAGAGAAGGAGGAAAGAAGGAAGAAAAGCAGTCAAGATCCCCATGTGCAGAACTTTCAGAGATGTAGGGAATGTGCAGCACAGTTTTCACGTGGTAATTGGATACCAGTATCTCTCACATTCAGTATGTCCTTCTCAGAGGAATGTTTGAACAGGTAGTATTTCTGTTTCTCTGAGAAATGATTAGGCACGCATTTGTGCTAATTTTCTCAGCCCTTGTGCAGTGGTAAGCAAACCCATCCCCGCTGCACTCTGTAAACAATGCAAGTATTATGCTCATGAAAATCACAGCACTGCCTTTGAGATCTTGGGATTTCTCCATCCACGTTAACCTTTAAGATGAGGGATAACATTTGACATTGCATAAAATGGGCAAGGGAAAGGGAAAAGACCTCCAAAGAGATTGGAGTACCAACAGACTGTCAATGATATAAATAATGGTTGTGTCTTGGTCTGGAATGATATTGTAAAAAAATTTTTGTAATAATGGACAGAATTTTTTTTAAAGCTTAAATTGAAAACCACAAGTATATGCAAAGGAAGAAAAGCACAAACCAGTGAAGTGGAGTTCAGTGGAAGTAGTGTGGGCTGGGGAATATGCCTGTAAACATTTCACTGCAGAACAGCCAGCTTAGGAATGCTGGCCCCAATATGAAGCTGTATCAGTTTGAAGAGCATTCTAGGAGACGACACAGAGGTATTTGAACCCAGGGACCAATCTTTACATAATTTAAATGTGCTATGGACAGCCATATCTGTGCAACTGTCGTTCATAACTTCATTTTTAGTCATTAGAATTAACTCTAACCTCAGCAGGATGTGGTCAGTGTAGAGATAATTTTATTTTACATGTCTTTGAAATGGTTTGGAAAATTCCTTCATTGTAGGTCTCAGTTATTTATTCATGAGTTACAGAAAAAAATGATAATCACGGCCTTATAAAAAGCATTAAATTGGAGAAATGATGCCATCAAACTCAGATGTTTCTCCTTTGCGGAAAGGATTTTAAAGACCCAAGAACAATCTGTGGCAGGGTACCGCTGATATTTTCTGAAGAGAATATATTTTGATGACATAAACTGAAGTTACAAGTTAATCATTAAGTAAAATTGTAAGGCCGGTGAATTGATTAAAGTCTCCAGGCATGAAATTTGTTTCAGAAACTTAATGCCTCTCAGAGTATCCTCTGAAACAATGACCAGATCTGTGATATTTTACCTCATGGTTAATCATGTGCCTCTCTGTGAAATACAGCATTCATTTATTTTACAGTGATGATGCCAAGAAGCAAAAACATGAACTGAGAAAGGTTATTAAAACCTGTTGTGATGAGATTAAAGCAGGCAGGATTGCAGGGTGTTCTAGAACCAAATGAAAATGGCACCAGTGGAGTCAAATCTAGGCTGGAAAATTGAAGCTGAAAATTATTCCTTCACAATGCTAGAAAGTGCAGGAGGAAAGTAGGAGAAAGGGCCTTTCCAGCATCCTGTCAATGGGAGTATTTTTTTAGCATCAATATGTTCAGAAAAACATAAATGCCACTTTAACTGTTTCAGTACAACAAAGATTCCTTGCTAGAGCAATTTAGGTTCCTCACTTTTCTCCTAGGCCCACCTGTGCACTTGTTTGTCACTCAATTTTAGCAAGAGCCCTCAAGCTTCAATACCCCTAGATATACGACTACCTTTAGTATCTATTCAACTTTCAGGAATTATGCAAATCAGTTGTTAAACACAGTCACTTTTAAAATTAATACATAAATCACTACTAAATAAATTGTATTTAAAACAAATTTTCAAAAACATCCCTTCCTAACCGATGTACTCCATTTTACTCTTGTTGAAGTCAGCCAGCCCAGGTGTAAATGCATGTCAAGAGAATTGGCAAACACTACAATCAGGGTTTGACTTCACAGAAATCAGTAGATGCTACAACCAAGGTTGGATTTATTACATTGTAGATTGTCTAGACTTTCTACATGATGAAGAAAATAGGAATAAAGCACATTTAACCTACGCCTGTCCTTTCATAGTTGTCTCATCATTAACAACACAAAAAGTTGAGGGAATATTTTTCCAGTATTCAAAATTTTATCTGATTCAAGAAAAAAGTTTTGCCTATTATTGATGAACAAAATTATGATATACATTTTTGTTGTTTTATTTTGATCTTTCTTCTTGATCCAAAGGAAACATCCCCCCGCATGTCTTCATAGAACCAACTCTTTAAATCATTGATCCTTTGTATCAATTTAACCTTAATTTCATTAATTTCTGCTCTGATCTTTATAATTTCTTTCCTTCTATTAGTTTCTGCCTTAGATTATTTTTGTTTTTCTGGGAACTTGAGATGCGTCATGAGATTATTTATTTGAGAGCACTCTATTCTCATGTGTGCATTCACAGCTAGAAACTTCCCTATTAAAACTACTCTCATTAATCCCCATAGGATTTGGTATTATGTGCTTCTATTGCCATTTGATTCTGGGGACTTTCTTATTTCTTTCCTTATTTATTCTGTGATCCACTGATTATTCAGTAACGTATTATCTAATCTCCACATGTCTGCATAGTTTTTGTAGCTTCTTTTGGTATTGATTTCTAGCTTCATTCCACTAAGATCCAATAGTATGCCAGGGATTATTTCACTTCTTTTGTATTTATTTAAGCATTCTTTATAAACTAAGATGTGATCTATTTTGTAAAAAATTCCATATGTATTCTCTTGTTGGATGAAACAGTCTGTAGATATCTGACCATTTGTTCAATCATGTCGTTTAACTCTGATGTTCCTTTGTTGATTTTATCTTTTTGGTCTAGTTGACCTGTCTAATTATGAGGATGAGGTATTGGAGTCTCCCACTATGATTGCATTAGTGTCTACCTGTCCTTTTAAATTCAGTAGTTTTTTGCTTTATAAAGGTGGGTGCACCAACATTTGGTGCATAGATATTTACTATTGTTATCTCTGCCTGTTGAATTGTTTCCTTTGCTAGTATGTAGTGGCCATTTTTGTCACTTTCAGCTTGAAGAACTACTGTTGCTACATTTGTAGCACTTCACCTCTTCCCACATTGGATTAAGCCTTTCCCAAGATAAAGTCAGGAGGAACTAACTCTACTCAGTGGACCTATCACCTCCAATGTCATTAGCACATCAAAGACTTCCTGAAGTGCTGCAAAGAAGAAACATTTTTTAATTTAGTTTTTCCCAATATGGTCCCATATGTCTTACTCTGGTACCCAATTTTTCCCCAAATACTCATTAACACCACATGGCTCTAGTGTTCCAAAGTAACTGCAATTTAGTAAATACCGGAATATATTATCTTTCCTACCAACAAGCAGAGATTTGGCCATGAATATAGGGATGCAAGATTAGATTATATCATTCAGTAAGACTTACCCATTGTCTTGCATATGGGGACTGAGAAAATACTAGTGGAATGAACAAGCTTTAAACTTGAATAAAGAGGACATGACACAACAAAATGTAAGCACATGACACAACAAAATGTAGCTCTGGTTGCCTATCCAATCTTGCTTTTAGAAATACACACTTAGCCATTAAGTCATATACCAAAGTAAGGTCAAAGAACAGTCTAAACAGCAATTGATAAAGAGTATCAGCACAGAGCATGTTGCTGATTCTTCCTTAGTTTACCACTCCAGTACGAGAAAATAACAGCAAAAATTTAGGAACTATCCATCTGATCTATTATTCCCCCAGGTCTCCCCACTGCATCACTAGAAGTCTAAAGCGCTTACGGAGCATTTCTCTTTCACTTTATACCAGAGCCACCAGGGGAAATGCTCGGCAGAAAAGCCTGAGAAGCTGCAGTCAAGGCGCACCTGAGTCCCATCCAGTCTAGCAAGACAATGGGACAGTGAATCTTCATTACCAATTACAGGCCACCTGCTGTATTCCTGAAAAATAACCACATCTGTTCCTAGCTACACACCAGTCCCAGAGGTGTGCCCCCCTGCCCACCTATTCGACAGCTCCTGCCCGGCACCCAGACACAATCACCCATCCCCTGCTGTGATTCATGGGTTACAGAGAAGACAGGTGCTGGGTATGCTATGAGGTGCTGGTGAGCAAAAGAGAACATAGACAAACCAACGAGGGAAGAAAATACTGGGATAGAATGAATAGGGAACAAAACTGTAATAGCTATTAAATAATTCAGGACAACTGCCCACAGGAAAACAAGATACTGAATGAGAATGAAAAAGATAAATAGATCGAGGTATATATTGGAAGGTAAAAATAGAGTGAAAAGAAGAAGGAGATAAAAGAACTCACCCAAGGGAGAAAAGCAAGAAGACGTCTCTGGTCTTGGAAGGAATATTAATAACTGGATATTGACTAGAAAAGAAACAGCTCATAATTTCCTGAGATCCCCTGAAGAAGGCCTCAGGAGTGGCTCCTTAGGATTTGCAGAAGTCTGTAACGCCTTCAGAAAGCAGATTTCCCTGGCCTAATTCAGGCTCTTTAGAGGAGTTAAGTTGTAGGCTTATAAGGAAAACAAGAAGTTCCACAGGCAGGTGCCTGCAGCTCAGGGTAGATAGAAAGGAGTTTTAGGCCTCTTTCTTTCTAGACTTGCAATACCATACATTCTGAAGCTGTTAACAATGGTACAAGAATGTGGAGTCTAGGGACTGGGAATTTAGCCCAGTGGTTAGGGTGCTTGCTTAGCAACCATAAGACATTGAGTTTGATCCCCAGCACCAAAAAAAAAAAAAAAAAGAATGTGGGAATGTGGAGTCTATTCAAGATCTCAACAGTTTAACCCAATCAGAGTTGGGTCATCATGATTTATGTCATGGAGGTTGTTCCATTGTCCAAAAAGAATTCAACTAAGGCTGTTTTATTTTCCTTGAGTAATAAGTGCACTGAATATGAGATGAATACAAACCCAACTGGACAGGAGCAAATCTATACAGGAAAGATGAGCCGTGACTGCTCTGAAGATGGGAACTTGGAGGAGTAATTTATTATTTAGCAGACAATTATTGAGCACCTGCTATGCACTATCTCTATCCCCTTCACAGTGAGAGAAGTGAAATTTCCGGAGTAGCGACTATAATCTCCACATTAGGGAAACGTTCATCCGGGGGAGATGATCATCTCAGAATTTTTCTAGAAACACTAGAGTTTCTGAAATCTTTTCAGTTATTACTATACAAGGAATTCTTTTAGAAATTATTTTTGAGTCACACTTCACGATGAAGATGTAATACAACATATGTACTGTATATCTGTTTATTCAAGGGGGCCTTTTAGAAGGGCAGAATCATGTTCATGTTGACATCTTTCTTCACCTTCCAGGAATCATTATTCAGCTTCTTGGGAGAACACTGTACCACTGTTTAGCTATATCTCGTGTTCTCAGGGTTTGGTGGAAGATGAGCTCCCCACAGACAGCTCATTTGGTATCAAAACACATTCACTGAGCACAAATGTGCCAGACACTGTGCTAGATCCTGGCCACTCTGGGCATAAGGAGTAATACGTCATCTTTATCTAGCAGTCACCTCCCCCACAACATGACAAGCCATAGGATGGAGTTTAGGACAGGACACTTCATTCCATAGCGGAAGATTATCAGCTTCAATGGACAGAGGTTGAGGCCGACATCCAAGAGAGGGCCGGTGTGCCAGTCCATCTTAATAGTCAATGTGACTGCATTAAGAAACTCTTGGAGAGGTGATTGCATCAGGGGGCACTGTACTTACAAGTAGATTAATCTGCTGATGTTCGTAGCTGAATGTGCTGTTAGGAAGTAGCGCTCAGTTAGAGGAGGTGAGCTACCAGGGGCGTGCCTTCGGCGCTCTGCTCCCCCACCCCATGAACTGAGTAGCTCTGCATCACCATTCCCTTCCAGTAAGATACTTCTGCCTGGAATCAAGCCAACTATGGATTAAACGCTCTGAGACCAAATAAACGATCTCTTCCTTTAAGTTGTGGGTGTCAGGTATTTTGTCCCACCAGTAGAAAAGCTGATTAATACAGTATTTAAATTGACTCATGAGACTAAAGAAACATAACCAGAGAACAGCAGTGGTTCTCAAAGGAGGGCCCCCTCAGAGCAGAGTGAGGATCATCTTGAAACCTGTTAAAAATGCACATTCTGCAGCCTCACCCTAGACAAAGAGAATCAGGAATTCCGGAGATAGAGATCAGCAGCAGTCTGTGCTTAATAAGCCTTCCAGGTGACTCTGAAACACACTGAATCTGAGAGTTTATTTGATTGCTCTGAGCCTCAGTTTACTCATTTGTGAAATAATGCCAATAGCCTTCCTGTGAATTATACGTGCCTGAAGGTAGGCACTTACATCAGTGTAAGATCCTTGCAGGGTTACAGAGAGCACACTCACAGCATTAAAGTTGACTCCATTAAAGGCACAGATGTGGGTGGGGTTAGCAAAGCCCCCTCCTGGGGATGGAGACAATCATCCCCACTGCCTAACATGGACCAAATGGAAGATTCCCTACCCACGTGTTACACCACTCGCTTTCTGATATAATTATCTCTCCTCACAGACTGCAAGTTCCTCATATGCAGAGACCTTGTCATCCACATATATTTGTCAATACCCGGCACATAGTAGGTTCCTAATTCATGTTTGAATAAAGAATAACATACATTTTTAAAAGTCTCTGAATTGTCTTGACATGACAGAAAAAGGAGGAGAGAGCTGACAATGAGATAGCAGCTCCTCCTACCATGAACCAGCCCACAGGATTTGTCACCAGCCCAGAGCAATTTGTTCCAGTTGCTTCCTTAGATTTCTGTCTCTTTTAAAACAAAGGCAGAATGCATGAGGCTAAAGATGGAGTCTCAGCGGCACCTCTTTTCTGGATATCGCTATTTCTGGCTTCCTTCTGCTGGGCCCACAGCTCCCTAGCAATGTATGTACACTTCATCAGAAGTAGTGTTTGTTCTGGCTTTGGCCAGTTTGATAACTATAGTTGTTAAGGCAAGTCAGTGAAAACATGGGGTTGGAAATGGTTACCTGGGACTTACTGGGTAAATTATCCTCAATTTACTTACGAGTACACTTGGGCCAGAGAATTTCTTAGTTGGTCCAAAGCAATATTATACTTGAGGGTCTAATTGTAATTTAGTAGAGAGTGTGTCTTGTCCCACTACTTAGGCAGAATGCTTTAGCATATCTATCTTATCTCTTTGTATAACACTGAAAGTCTGGACACAGGTACGTTGTGGTCACCTGAGGAGATTACATACAGTCTACTGATTCGTTCTGCCTTGTGACAAGATTCTTTCAAAAGCTAGTTTTACCTATTAAATTTCTCAGCAGCCCCAAATCTTTCCTCTTCCTTTACATTCTTTTCTATTCCTACAATTTTTCCTCCTAATCCAATTTTCAAGTCCTTTTCATTTAATGAGCAATGATCAGCATATGCTGAAGAAATAGTTCCAATTCTAGTTCCCAGTAGAACTCATATTGGTTCTGCTATGGCTGATACTTGTTTTGGTTCTCCTGATCATCTTAGGGCTACTTAATTTGTCCTTGATATTAATGGAATATTGGCCAGGCTTCAATATTATCCCCCAGAATCTGCTCCTTAGTGGAACAGCCATTTTGTATATCACAGTCCTACTGAGAGATATGCACCAGCTCACTTTATGCTGCCCTTTCACCTCCACCAGCACCTTCTTGGGCCTCTTACTCAGAGCCCTACCCAGTTCAGACACCATCCCCAAGCTTTACTTTATGCCTCATGGGTTATCAATAGATTGATGCTGCCAAATTCAACAACCATCTTTCCCTCATTGTCTAAACCGCTAACAGAACAGACACAATTGGCCTGACTTTGTCTCCAAAAATTTTCATTCTCCCCATCACACCCTCCTGATTTTCTGCTTACACCACTGCTCTTCGCCAGTTCCTCTCCATTGGGTATCTGTGTGTTTGTTGATCTCCTCCCTGCCCCTATGTGATTGTGGAGCTCAGATTTGGGATTTTAGGGGAGGAATAGTGTGATTCTGTGACATCAGAATATAGACAGATATACGGAGGGATTTTGAAAGGGTAGCTATGAATGTCATGAAGACTGACTAAGAACTGAGAGTAAACAGTCTGGAGAATATTACCCACACAGGCCTTGAAATGACTCCAAAACATGTCAGGCAGGAAGGAGGAAAAGCAGCTAAGAGCCAGATTTCTGATTATTTGAAGAGCTTGGAAGCAAGTTTGGAGGCATGTATGCGAGAGCCTAATGGAGTGCAAGATGGGAAGGCCCTCAGGGTCTGAGAAGGGAACAGTCTCACTTCTCAATTTCTGATAATTCTAGTCACTGCTGACCTTTCTTGTCTGGAGCACTAGGTGGTTTACTGAACATATATTTATATTACACGTGATTTTACTCAGCTTTCAGTAAAGATGTCAGCATATATGGCTTTGAACTGCTCTCTGGGTATGGCCATATTGTAAGCTCTGGACCCCAGGAGAGAAGAAACTAAGTCATACAAAATGTGATCCAATCAAAATGTGTTTAAATTAAAATCTTTATTATACTACAAGACACACTGCCATTCAGCCCCCTCAAAACAGCCCCCTCACTTTGAAAACACTTATCCCAGTGTTCTTGCCACTTTCTGAAGCAATTTTGGAAGCCCTCTTTCATGAGTGCCTTTACGAGGTATGATCAAAAATATGACAAATCCTGCTGCCAAGTACCATCCGATGCAGAGACAGGCTTGTAAAACATTGCAGTGCATCCTCATCATTCACCTTATTCACTGGATCGGGCACCATATGTGACTTCCGGCTCTTCCCACGGTCAAGATGACCATGAAAGGTAAACGTTTTAAGTTGTTTGAGGATAATGGAAGTAGCCTCAACAGTGCAACTAAAGACACTCACGAAAGAAAGAGAACTTCCAGGCTGTTTCAGAAAGTGACAAAAATAATGGGACAAGTGCTTTCAAAGCAAGGGCAGTATTTTGAGAGGAATTAATAGTAATGCATCTTTTACCATAATGATTTTTTTTTTACTTACACATTCACTGAGCTTTTCAATGACAGCTTGTATATTGTCTTAACAATGCTCATCCACTCAAGCTCACGCAACTAGTAATGTAGCACCAAGCATTGAGAGGGTTTGATGAGAGGGTCTGATGAGAGGGTTTCAATAAGTATTGATGCACATGTGGAAACAGTATTTTCTTTTCCCTCAGGCTGGCACAGGATTTTAGCTGATGAGGTTTGCTGCACCTTCTTTCCCATCAGTAGTAGTCAGCTCATTTGAACAGATCTAATGCAGCCATGGACTCAAGGTGCTAAAGCTGGCCTGAGCGTTGACGATGCTGCTTTCCCTTTTCTTGTGAGTCTGACCTAGAGAATCCTGTGGCCCTTCTGTGCATAGAATAATGTGGAGAGGGGAGGTGCCGTCGCCATGCTCAGGGTGGTGGTGACCAGATCCCTTCCATTCATCTCAGGAGAAGAGTCTGGGGAAAGCGGGAGGTTGTCATTCCAGAGAGCCCAGACCCACCAGCCTGGATTGGGACTTTAGTTAAATTTCACAAAGTAGATCAACCCAAGAGATGCCAGAAATAGCCTTTACATCCCTTTTCCCTTTTCACTGTGTTTTATTTTAATTTGCCAAATCATGTTAGAAAATTGGAATAGCCTCAACCATCTATTTAAAAACATGTATTGCATTTGCAGTATCTGCCACACATTGTGGTAGTAAAGGACACAACAAAGATGGGTAAAGTCGGTGATCTGCCTATTTAAGGAGTTTATAATTAATTGTTTGTGTGTGTGTGTGTGTGTGTGTGTGTGTGTTTATAACTGAGGTCAGCAGCCTGAGGCAGAGAAGCAAGTAAACGTGTTGGGGAACACACAGGAATTTATTGTGTGCATGACAGGCACCTATGGCAGCATGGAGTGCACTAAAACTTTCCTAGATGTGATCCTGGGCTTAGTGTTGAGTACCAGCAGGGTTTAAGGTTCTAGGGAGAGCTTACACAAAGTCATGGGGGAAGACAGCATGGGGCATCCTGGGAACTGCCTCAGTGTTGCATATTTTCTCACTGCTCTACTTATATCTGAATGTTCTGGTCATGAACATTTTGAACTCAATTCTATTGTGTCAGTTTAGAAATTTTTTTTAATGGCTTCAGGCATTATTTCAGAGAGTAGATTAAGGATCTGGGCTGAAAAAGGCCATTGGGGAAAAAAACATTTAAGAAAAGGAATGGAATTTTTGAGAATTTTACAGTTCTTCAGGATTCATATAGAAAACAAAGAATCCTCTATTCCTTCTACTTCTTCCAGCTCAGTTAGAGAACATGGAAAGTTCAATAGTACTTACTTCAGTCAGGGTTCTCCAGGGAGAACACATATGCAGGAGAGACCTATATGGAGAGACATATTCGCAGGCAGAGATTTATAATGAGAACTGACTCACATAATTATGGAGGCAAAGAGGTCCCACAATACACCATTCTCGAGTTGGAGAACCAGAAAAGGTGGTAGTGTAATTCAGCTCAAGTCCAGACACAACCATGGACATGGGCGCTGTAACTCTCAATCCCAGGCCAAAGCCTGAAAGCCTGAGAAGCAGGGGACCACTGATGTAAGTCCTGCGGTTCTAAGGCCCACAAACTAAGAGCTCTGGATATGTAGAGATGACTCAGGCCAAAAAAAAAAAAAAAGAGAACTTGCCCTTTCCCCATGATTTTGTTTTATCCAGACCTTCAGTTGATTAGTGTCTGCCCATGTTGCCTGGAGATCTTCCTCATTCAGAATACTGATTCCAATGCTAATCTTTTCTGGAAACACCCTCCCATGTCTTACCCACCAGATAAATGTCCTTCAACCCAATAAAGCTAACCTATAAAACTCAACCATCACAGTACTCTTACTTGTTCTGGTGATCCACTTGGACAGCCAAAACCACTGCAGCAGTGTCTGTTAGACAAGCAAAGAGGTTCTCAGTTAACAAATACGCCCTACAGGCCTCCTTTGTCCCAGGCATAATTCTAGGCACTGCAGATGCAAAAACAAAAAAACTGTATTGCGAATCTTCTGAGCAGAATGACTCATCTTTTCAACTCACAAGTGTGCTTGCCCAGGATCACTGAGAACAGTGACCCAAGAGTATAGACCTGGAACTACTAAGAGCTACTGGTCCAAGTCTGCTCAAATCTAGGTACCTGCCCTGGATGATCTAATCTCTGAAGCTTCATAATTAAAGAACATAAGATCAAGTTCACCTAATAATTGCGTAAAGCCCAGAAAATTAATGGGACAGTCCCCAAACTCCCTGGCATTCGTGAGCCTGTATATTGCATCTTTATTACTGGGAAATGTGGATGCCAGCTTTATAAGGCTGAGTGTCATGAACAAATCTTCTTTCCAGTACTACCTCTCATCCAGGAGTTTTTTGTGCATTTTGAATTTATGACTGCATTTCTATTAGTTCCCAACAGTATTCACTAGATTAAAGCTGCATCAGAAATTGGATTTTTTTCTACTTTTGTCCCTGAAGAGTGTAATAAAAAAATAACTCAATAAATCTAGGAAATTAGCAATAAGATCTCAAACTTTGGGACATATGTACAACTATGCTATTGGGGAAGAAATGTAAAACTATTGACAGTTGAACCAATCAGATTACATATTACTATTCACAAGCAGGAAGGATGAAAGACAATCCTTCCATCTGAATCGAACCAAGTTCACAAGGGAAAATAAGTCTCAAGAGTAGAGAATTTCATTGTTTTATTTCCTTTGTAGCTCCATAATCTTATGTGTAACAGAACATTTTGAAAAGTTTTTTTTTTTCTAATTCTGAAGTTGGGAACTTGGACAGATGTAGGTTTGGGGCCATTTCTTCTCATTGACTCATTAGTTGTAATATTGGGCTGGGGTTGAACAAATCACCTCATCTTGATTTATGGTCCCTTGATTTTAATAAAAGGAATATTAGTTTCAGGTTCATGAGCAGCTCTTAACAAGAAAAAGTTAGGCTCTAACTCACTGAAGAGCTTACATGCATACAGACTGCCAAGATGTACTTTAACTGAAAGGAGAATTAGAGAGCAAGAGGCCGTAAGGTGACTTCTTGTTTAGGAGCTTTAACTAAATTATGAGTAATCAGCCTCCCTGTTTTCATTCATCATCTTTCCCTAAAATACTTTACTTCCCAGACAGTGGCTTATAGTATCTGTCTACAAGTCTATAGTATCTGTCTAAAAATCCAAGCAACATGAAATAAAGAAAGTCTTTTGCCCCCTAAATCTTCCATATCAAAACATGCAGCATCAGGCTCAGGGGCTAAGTGTGGGTGCCTCTGTGGATCTCTTTAGAATCACACTCATGTGTTCAGCATTAATTCTGCAGGTTCCACATGGTCTGAGGATCCAGGCCCTTTACTGGAGATTCCATGGTAAAAGGCTTGAGTCGTGTGCTGAAGAAGGCACAGGAAGATCTTTCCCAACAGGGAGATGCTTTGCAGACACTCTGCTTCCCCCGTCCCCCCGCCCGAGATGGGTCCCTTCATCTCAGTTTCTTTTAATCCAAGTCTACATTTCCATTACAGCTCTATTATAGTCCTGCAACTTTTGTGAAACATTTCCTGAACTCATACTCTTTCCCTGCTCTGAGCACATCTAGATTGTGTTCCCCTTTCGGCATGTAATGGTTCCTACTCTAACACGTGACAGAAATTGTACTACTGTCATTATCATTAGTAGTAGCATTTGACATGTAACATTTTCTCTACATTTGTTCAATTTTCCCAGGTTACAAAATCTTTGAGGACAAAGATGCCTTCATCGATGCATTTTGATATCCTCCATAAAATTTACTACACTAGATATCAGTTGATCATTTTTTAAAAGAAGAAATAGGAGAAGGAAAGAAAAGGAAGGAAGGAAGGAAGGAAGAAAGGAAGGGACAGAGGGAGGGAGGAAGGAAGGGAGGGAAGGAAAGTTCTAAATTCTCATCTACCAATTAAATATTTCTATCAGTAAGTTTCAAAAGGCTACAGGCCATTTTTATTTCTTCATCTGAGAAATGTTTATTCATTTCAGATGCCCATTTTTGGATAGGGTCTTTAAATTTGGGGGGGTTGATCTTTTTGAGTTCTTTATATATTCTGGATGTTAGACCTTTGTCTGAGGGACAGCTGGCAAAAATTTTCTCCCAGTTTGTGATTTTTCGCCCTACTCTATTAGAGTCATTTGTATGTAAATGGATGTTCCTTGAGAACATACTATTAAGTGAAATAAATCGGACACTTATTAGTACACATTGAATTGTTTCTCTGATATGAGAAACCACAAGTGTAAATAAGGACAAAGGGGTAGAATAGATATTATGTTTAAAAAAAGAGAGAGAGAGATAGTATTCAAAAGAGAGGAGAACTAGATAGGAAAAAGGGGGATAAAGAAGAAGGTTAAAAGAAAAGTAAGATGAAAGGGGAAAAAATGGAAAAGTGTAACTACACTTGTTGCAAATAGGGAGGGGTGTGTGAATGGAAGGGAGGGGAGGGGAAGTGAGGAAGAGGGGGGAAAACCAAGATGTATTATGTACAGGTACAAAATAACCATGTTGATTATGATCATTATGTATACAATGTACATGTTCTTGGTAAAAATAAAATTTAAAAAAAAAGGCTACAGGCATAGGGAGAAGCATGGTGGATGTCAGGGAAATAGGAAGAATGTGGCAATATTGAATTTGTTTTGTGAATGATAAAGGTAGGTTTAGTGACCTTGTGTGAAAACAAGCATTTGTGTATGAGAGAGAGAGAAAGAAAGGAGAGACAGAGAGAGAGAGAGAAAGAGAGAGAGAGAGAACAAAATACTGAAAACAATATCCAAAAAATCTACTGTCTAGCTCTTAGGTGTTTTGTCATCCTGTTTACTGTTCTTTTTCCTCATAAGTTTAGAATCACAATTTTCCCTCCCTCACCCACTAATCCTTCTTTCCCAAGACTTGCTACCTCTTAGCCACTTAATTCTGCTATGAATGATTAGTAGGAAAGAATGTCAACTGTTAGCAAATTGACACTAGCTAGTGTAAGTGTGGATGAGATTTTGGCCCAGTAGCCCAGCTCTGTTAGTGAGAGGGGATCTTGGAAGAAATAGACACAACTGTCCTTCTCAATAAATGTTAGAAAAGACAGTTTGGGTCCCTTCCAAGTGGTATGCCCTGAGAAAGGAACCTGGTTGACAGAAGTGACTTAGCAATTCAGCTATTAGTTGGGCAATTCGATCAGCATCTACAGCAAGCAACATGAGTGGACTGCTGATGAACTTCTAGACTTAGGGTAGAATTTAGGCCTGGAAGCGCTCTATAAAACCACTTCCCTCATCTTCAGGCTCCAGAATTTTGGAGAAAACACAACCGAATAAGAGCAGTGTACATTTTGGTTATAAGAAGCCAGCAAGCTCTCTACCTTGTTGACCGTATGGGATGGAAAAACTATGTGCATGAGACAGGTAATATATAAAAAATAAAATCAAGCGTAAATTGATGAGAAGGATCCAAAAATATAAGGGATTCAAGATTAGCACGCATGAACATCAGGAACACATATGCCTTCCCCATTTCTCAAATCTTAGGGAAATTACTACTCTTAATTAATACTCAACTTGCAATTATCACAAATATAAGAATAACTGATTAAATATTTGTGAAGATTTTGTACTTCTGGATAATTGCGAATAGCAAGATATAGAATTCTCTGAGTAATCAAGTATCCAACAAAGACTGAACCAACTATTTTGTCAGAGAGAAAAATATTCCCTTCTTAAAAGACACAAGTCATTTCTGCTTCTGGGGTTTGCCTTTAGGGCAGAGCATCTCTTTGTTCTAGGTGGGAGTGCTTTGCAGGATCCATTTGATTACACAAATGTAAAGCAAACCTTAACCATTTTTCTTGAGGGCAGAAACCACTGTTTTTAGATCAGGGGATTTTTGATGGGTCTGAATGCTAAAAAAATAAAGGACTCCAGAGAATTTTAGCAATTGCTGGAAACTGGGGATAATATGAGCTGGTTCCTATGACATGGTGAAGACCAAGGAGCTCAGCAAGAAACCTGAGCTCCAAGGAACTCTGAAATCTCACTTGGGTGGATGTTCTCAGGAATGGCACCTTTCTGCAATAGCTGGAGGACCTGGTCCATACTTCAAAAGAAGTAACTCAGGAGGAAGTAGTGTCCCCTCCAGAAGACAGAGCAGAAATACTGGCAATATCCAGCAGCAGAGCTGGGTCTTGCTAAGGACAAAAGTCCTCTAGACTGGACATTGTGGTATAGAAAAAGCAAGTGTACCTAAAGAAGTTGGGCTCAAATGGGCAAGAAGTGACAGGCAGAAGCTCAAATGGCAGGAGGAGGCCACGGGCTGGCTGAAGAAGGAAGGGAACAGGTGGGAGGTCTCAGCAGGCTTTGGAGAAAAGAAATCAAGTACTAGAGTCTAGACTTCCTGAATATAGGTGGGATGGGAGCACCTCAAGATAATTTGGATTTCAATGTAATTGTGTCTTTATTGATTTATTTTTTGTAGGTTCAAATTACTCAAGCCTTGCACATGTAAGTTATATCTGAAGTTAGGGTACTATTATGGCTTGTATCTAGATGTCCCCCTAAGCACCCATAAATGGGGCTTTTCTGAGGTGGTTGGATCTAGGGTGTGTGAAGATGAGATTAAGGGTGTAGTAATTGGATTAGTCCACTAATTGGTTTGGTGGTGTTCTGGGTGTGGGTAATAGGAAGCCCTACTCTGGGTGTGTGTGGCACCAATCAATAGGTTTATAGCCTGGATGGAATATAACAGGAAAAGAAGGAAAGCAGGCTTGTTGCTTGCTGCTTGCTGCCTTCTGCTTGCCACACCATGGACTGTTTCTCCTCTGTGATTCCCCTTTGCTATTTTGATCTGCCTCAGAACCAGCCAGCTATTGCCTAAAACCACTACAAACTGTGAGCTGAAATGAAACTTTCCTCCTTTAACTTTGAGTGTTGGGTATTTTGTCTCAACAATGACAAAAATAACTGAGACAGATACCAACCCTAGTAGAAGGATATTCCTATTTTCATCCAGATAGCACTGTGATATGCATTTACATAGGGTTACAAAATATGAAAGTATATAAAAATTAAGGACACAGATACGTCCCTAGGTCATGTAGAGAGAAGGATTTCACCAACATTTTATCAAGAGGGAGATTTTAACACTGGAACACAGTGCCTAATAATGTAGTTTGTTGTGTTACAATTTTTTTCAAGTTATTTAGTTAACTAAATATAATTCATATTCCTAAAGATGTATAATGACTTTTGGCATATCCCAAAGCATTGGGGTCTCTGTGATCATATTCACAAACCAAAGGCCAAGCAGAGATACAGAGATCTGGAAGGTCCAAGATAGGTAAGACACCTACGTTAAGTACTTCTCCTTGGCCATCTTGGATATTTTCCCCTTTACTACTTCTATTTTTTCACAATAACATTGACTTCTAGAAGTAGGGCAATTTTTTTTAACTATCCAGTGATTTTGAGAGCTGGACCAATAAAGGGATAGATGCCCTAAAGGCATCCTTAGGAAAGAAACTTAAAATAAAATCAAGTCCAGAAAGTTAACTCAGGCCCATTTTTCTTCAGTCAAAAGCAGCAAGGTACAAGATTTGGAGTGGAAAGTCTAGTCTTGGGCCTGTTATGTAACACACAGGAATGACCTCAGACAAGCAACTATGCCTCTCTGAGCCTCAACCTCTCCAAATTTAAAGCAAAAGTATTTATGATAACCAGTTACCAGTTTGTTCTGAATATTAAATAAAATCACATATTTGAGGACTATCTTTATGGTTCAAGACAGATTATCCTCTTAAAGGGGCCTGATTTGGAGAGTCAAAAATGAACACCAATGGTTCTGCTCTGACAGATTTGGATTAGATGGGAAGGAGAGAGACTGGGTGGTGTATGAGAGGCAGAATTTTAAAAAAAAACCACCGTATAACACCTATGCACATGCACACATACCCACATCCCCCCCCACACATACGCCTGAGCTGAAGATGGTGTAGAAACAGTCCCTGCATCCTATCAGACACAGCCCTCATTGTACAACAACCATTTCTCAGTACTTCAGAGCCTGCCCTGAACCATGTCTTACAGCCTGGCAAGGGTCAGAAACATCGGATATGTGAAGAATTAGGCCCTTGGGAAATCTATTCAACCAAACATAAGCTTGAAAAGAGGAAGAGGAAAAAAAATCTTATATAAAACCCTTAATAGGCGATGGAGGGCATGAGCTGTAGAGGTGAGATATTTTATTTTGCTGTACACTGTCTGTAAAGCAATCTCTTCTCCTAGAAAATGATATTTCTGTTGGACTCAGAGCTATTTGTCATTCTGGGACCCAAACAAAATATTTTTCATGAGAACATCAGAAATGCCACACTGGATCAAACCAATGGTCCCTCTGGTCCCATGTTTTGCCTTTGAAAGTGGTACCAAGAGAGGGTTCACGAAAGGACACAGATGCTCTATTTTAGTGGCTTTAAAACACTCTTGACTGGAACAGTTAGAAATAGACTTTGCATTGTAATCCAGTACTCACACTTGCACACATGCACAAAAACACACCTATGGCATACTTACATATATAAATCCAACACCTTGTATTCTATCCTATTGCCTTTTTTTAAACTACTGGCCCCAATCCACTAAACTGATTTCAAAATTCGCTAACAGGATCACAATTCACAGCTTGCAAAACTTTGCTCTTTTTGCTGTCTGCCTCAGAGGCCAGAGATCTCTCTCTAATGTGCCTAATTTCTTTTAAGCCATGAGTTCTATAATCTATAGATTTACCTAAAGCCATTGTGTGGGGAAACCAGCACACCAGGTGTATTCAGTACCCATGGAAGTTCCTTGGTACTTCCATGTAGCGCCAAGGGCTACATGGAGGCACTGGTTCGAAGGCCCCCTTTACCCTCCAAGGATACCAAAATCTGCAAATATTCAAGTCCTTTATATAAAATGGCATAGTATTTACATACAGTATAACCAATGTGCATCTTCCAATATACTTTAAATTACCTCTAGGTTACCTGTAATATCTAATGTAATGTAAATGCTGTCTAAATAACTGTTATACAGTAAGTCTCCAATTTATGAACATTCCAGTTGTGAAATTTCACAGGTGGAAGATTTGTAGATGTACTGCAGAAGTATACTGCATTTGCTGTGTCAGATTATGAATGAATCTGACTGATGAACGGTCTCCCAGAACAGAACTCGCTCATAAATCGGGGGCCTACTGTACTGTGTCAGTCAGGGGACAATTGCAAGAAAGAAAGCATCTACATATGTGGTACAGATGCCGTGTTTCTCTGATATTTTCAATTTGTTGTTTAATCCACAGATGTGGAACCTACGGATCTAGAAGGCCAACTGTACGCACAATAGGAAATGGATATGACTCTTTCTTGTGATGTGGTAGTGTTTTAGGTGAGAGAAATGTGATCAAAATGTCCAGGTAAAGAACAGTAGGCTGTAGTTACTGTTTCTACTTCCGAGATTCTGTGTCTCTGATGGGGAAGCTTATACTAGGCTACACCTTATCACAGAGAGACACTGGAGCATTTCTAGAGAGCTAACCAAGTTTTATAATAAAGATCTTTAGAGAACTATTTGTCTCATAGACTGTATTTCTCAAAGAGGGTTGCAGTATTGCATTCCATCTCACAAGCTTTTCTGCATGTGATCTTGCCACATCCTGTGGAGAGGCGTCGTCTAGTTCTCCACCCCTTCCAAACTTGGAAGGCTGTTTCTGCTTCATCCAATAGTGTGTGGAGGACACGTCCAGGGTCGGTTACAAGGATCGCCCTTAAGTAGCCTGTTGGCACCCCATTTTGCCTCTGGGAGCCAGTAACAGGTAAAAGTGCAACCACTCAGAGACCATTATGTGAGAAGTCAAAGTGCCCGGAGGATGAGAGGCTACATGAAGACAAAGAGAGAACAAGAAGTACCAAAGTGCCCATGTATCTTGGAGAAGACTCTACAGTCCCAGTCAAACCTTTTCTGAATTTCTGATCTATCAAATTTTAAACCAAAATGATATACCATTATTTTAAGCTTCTGTTTTACTGTGACTTATTATGCAGAACTAGATAATAATAAAAAAAAGTTCATGTCATATAAATCAGAAGGTCTATGAACTAACAAAAAGGATTAGACTTTGTGATTTACTTTGGATTTAAATATTTATTTTCATTTTTGAGCATCAAAATTCATAAAGATAATATAACTGTGTAAATTACATTGTGAATTATATGTTCAAAAGATACTATGCAATTTTTTAATGTAGCTTCCTTTTACCACTATATCACATTAGTATCTATTAATTTCCTCACCTCTTTTTCCTGGTAAGTACTTAGTATGTGTTAAGCATTTTGCATGGCATAAGAGAATACAGGAGTTAATTAGATACCATCTTTGATGAGCCAGTTTAGTAAAGAACAGAAAAGTAAAACGATTTTTTAATTACATCAGGATCAGAAAATTATTCAAGAGGACTTCATGGGGTGACTTCTAAGCTGGATCATTGAAGCTATGAGGCCAGAAAGGGTTGGAGAAGAGATGTGGCAGACAGACCACAGGAATGACATTCTAATCAGAGAAGGTAGAATATGCAAAGGCAAGAAGAAATAAAGGTGTATGGGCCATGTCTGATTCTAGTGATGAATGATCAATGGCCAAAGAGGAATGGTAAGCCTTAGCATGGTTGAGCTCATATCCAACTATGATTGGGTCCATTTCTAACCCTACAAAGGGCTAAGAAATCTAGATATGAACCAGAAAGCCATATGGATCTAAAGTAATATTTTTGAGTAGAGATGTGTTCTAAATACTTGAATGTTAAGGAAGAGCACCCACAGAGACAGGAACAATACGAACATGAACCCATAGGTCCAAATTCCCCTCTCCTACAAGCTCTGGACTAATCCACAACAGATAAAAGCACATGGCAGTGGGAACCCCTTCCTATACATTTTCCCCTACCAAGATGGTGGGAGAGTGGGCACTTGCTAGGATTATCACTGACCTATTAGTGTCTTATAACAGAAAGCCTATATTTTTGTCAAAAATAAAAGAAAGAAAATGGTTGGGCAAAATTACAGCATCTCAGAGTGGGAAAGTTTACACTGGGGATATATATTTTGAACACTAGGATATTACACTTTATCCTTATATCTAAAGCCATATTTCTATCACAGCTCACATAGCAGAAAACATAAATCACTAGCAGAGATATAACTTTCTGAGGTGTGCTTAGCTTTCTCCCCCAACCCCAATAATGCAGGATTTAGCTTTGGAATTTACACTTCCCTAACATTAAAGAACATGTTTCAGTAAAAACAGGGGTCAAGATTTGTGAGGTTTTGGAGTTAATCTTATTATTACTTCAATGGAACATCTGGGCAAAGAAAAAAGCAACCAGACCAGATTGCCTGTGGCTAAATACTTTAACACAAATGGACACCACAGCCAAGGACTCTTGCTGCCAGAAACAAAGAGGCAGGAAAGAACATTAGCCTCTTCGCAGGAGAGGCTCCTGAGAGTGACATAGGAAAATAAAATTCTCCTTGGTGGTCTGTAATACTTTATTATGATGACCCAGTCTCCGGGGCTATTTAAAATTCTGAACTCACATTTCTTGAGTTCTGATTCTCTTCTCATCAAGCTCACTATCCCAATTTTAACTGCACTTCCCTGGAGGCAGAAAACATCAACTTACCATATTTATAGCTGGTGCATAATTACTATATGCAATATTTATCTGGCTATTCATCTGGGGTTTTGTCTTTTGTCTAGCTGGTAAGATTGTCAATAGCCAAGTTTCTCAACATCTTGTACAGGAATATGTCATTCACTGTATATTTTGTATACTCAGTCCATATAGCTTGTTCTTTGTGTTTCTTAAAGAAGTGTCCCGTATTTACCAGTCCTCCGTGAGAAGTTCCTCTTGCTATCTGTTGAGGTTTAGCACCCCACCCCTGACCTTTCTAATTATTCTGATTACTTATGTAGACCAAGGTCCTAAGTTCTATTTTCAATCGTTCTGTTACCTAAATTACTCAGTTCCATATTTCATATAACCACAATGCAATTCCTGCTATTTAAATTGATAAATAGAATGAGTATATTGCTCTTTATGACACTTCATCCAATTCTATGTGATTCTGCACTCTAAACTGTCAAAGTGCTTTCTCTGTGTCCCCTAGAGATTCTGCGTGTGTACAGGGGTGACAAAGAGCCATACAAGATTTCCCTAATCCTATACCTCTCCTGCACTGAGCCAGTGGAACAGTCCAGCCTGGAAGTAGAGCTCTAAATTGCCCACCGTGATAGCCTCTTCATAGGTCCCCAATTTGGCCACATCTTAGTTGTTATTGGGTCAAATCCAAACTAGGCCTGACAGTAAGTATTTGACTCAAGTCTGGGAAACAGAAATGATTGCTAAAGCTACCCTGGTTAACTCATTACTATCTCATAAATGCAAAACTTTTTCTTAATTTCTTTATTTTTTGAAGAGTTCAACCAGGGGTCAATTTGCTGTCCCAGACCAATACTGATTCAGCACCAATCCACAGCAACAGGAGTGGGTGCACTTGTAGGGCTCTTTGGTCTCACCTAAGGATCAATTTCCATCACCTCTGCTGCAGCTGGAACTCTTTCTTCCCCAACAACAAAAAAAACAGATCAATAACATTGGATGAATAGGCATTATTTGGGGATTTAAATTTTCATTTATTATAAATTTTTGAGGGAAGAAATTTTGACCTTTTTTTCCTCACTGTGACTAGCAGAATGCTGAAAACATAGCAGATGGACAATCACTAATTTCTCATTACTCGATTTTATATGATTTACCATTGGAACTTAGAGAATTATCTTTCTCCTTGAACATAGCCTTCAATTTCTATTTCTCTTTGTCTATGTCTATTGCCTCCACTTCTACATTTCTACAACCCTTCTTTTTTCATTTTAAATTTCTTGAGACTCTCAGCCATCCTTTATATCCTCCCTCCTAATTAAAATCTGAGCCCTGAGTGATGTCTAAACATCATGGTTACCGAGGAGCAAGGGGTGGAAATGGGCTAGAGGGTGCACTTATCTGAACAGAGGAATCTGTCTTCCTTGGAGCAGGCCTTGTCCCTGGTGGCCCAGCTCCTTCTTTCTTTCTGCTTTGCCTCCTCCTCTGTTGTGAATGTGGGGTGGAGATGGTGCCCCTGCAGAGCCCATGATTGTCCTTGTGGGATTAAGCCTCCTACTCTTGGCATCTGTCTGTTGTGGCTCTCAGCAACAGTCTCTCCTCGGCTCTATCTACCCACTTCGCTATCACTGAAAATGACAGAATCTCCAGCTCTTTCTTCCCTGCTGCTTGTAATCATTTTAGGAGCCACAGTTTCCCTAGCTACCCTGAAAAGAGCAAGTGTCAGCTGCTATGTGGGGGCCAGACACCACGTAATGAAACGTAAGCTCCTTTGAGAATCCCCCATTCTCCTTAAATTGGGCACAACTTGTAGTATAATATCTGAGGAGATAAGAATTGATACATCTTCGCCTCCCTTCAGCCACTTGCATCCAGGAAAATGAATGTCCAGTGTTCTTTTATTTTATTATTGTAAATCTGGGTTTGCTAAGTGGTACATAGACCACTGGAGGATGGGCGGTCCAGAGCACTTTTGCTATTTACAGCCATGTCAGGGCTTTATTTATTACCACTGCCACTTCTCAGATCCAGTTAAACAACCTGTAAATTGTCAATGGTGTCCATGGAAACAAATTGGCAAAATGGACAGTGCACTTTAAAAAAAATAAAGACAGAAAGAACACAAAGGACAAAAAGGACCTTGTCAAAAATAAAACCAGTTTCCTTTCTGAAAATTACACAGATGTCACTGTCACTTATGATTTCAAAAGATAGAAATAAAGACCCATTTTCCCTCAAGCACACATAGTCTCTCTTATCCAGGGGAGCAGGCAGGAGGAAGAGGGCAGGACCTGTGGGAAAACCCACAAAATCTGAAATCTTTGTCCTGGGTGGTTCTGCTTTCCATGTTTTCTGCTCCTATTTTCCCTCTAGTTTTTCTCCCTCACTCCCATTCTGTCAACCAGACTTAACACACAGATATCTATCTGTCTATCTATCTACCTATCTATCTGAGACTTCTCTTAATGATCTACTTTCATTATAGACAGAGAGTAAATGACTGACCATCTCCTGAATATTAAGAAGAGATTCCCTAATAATAAAAGGAAACTCAACTTTTTGAGCTATAAATTTCATTCTGATAACCTTTGATTTCTTAGCAGTCACATTAAAGGGTTCAGGATTTAATTCACCTCTCTTCCCAGTAGCTCTGCAATTTTAAAAATCTTTAGGGTCAACATTTGTAAAACTCATTCAAACAATACTATATCCTGTGTGTTTTATATCCAAAACTGGGCTGGCCTAAAGGAGACACCAAGGAAACAGCTTTGCCATAAAACTAGTTAGATACGGCAGAGAGAATATTCACTTATTTATCTTTCCATGTGTTTCTGTTGAGCCCTTCATGTTATATAAAAGCAAGCTGGGTGGATACAGAAGAATGGCAGCATACAAAAAATAACAATAAATAAGAAATATTTGTACTGTCATAGCAAAAAACATACATAATTATCATAGCAATAGCTTAAAATTTATAGAGTATATTTTTACATACTGGACGCTACTTTAAGTGCTTTGCAGTATAAACTCATATAATACCCACAACAACCTGTGCCTCTTCTCAAATCCACTTAAACAAGCTATAAATTTTCAGTGGTTTCTATGGGAACAAATTGGCAAAATGGACAGTGCTCTTAAAAAAATAAAAAAGAATGCAGAAGACAAAAAAGACTTCATCGAAAATAAAATTTCTTTATTCCAGAATCACATATGATTCATAGTCAACATAGTTATGTTGTTGAAGATAAAAACCAGCACCATTTTTTTTCTTTGGGACGTTTATTCCTCTCTTCCCTGGGGAAGTCAGAGAAGACCCGTCAAAGGAAAGCAGGCAGACCGTCAAGCAAACCCACAAGGTCTAAAACGTTCATCTTCAGTGTCCCTGTTCCACCTCTTTTCATACTGGCTGCATTTAAACCTCAGCGGGTTTGTTCTGTTGCCCGTAGTTTAGAAAGAAGGAAACTAGCACACAGGGATATTGAAGAACTTCCCAAGGTGGCACAGCTGGCCAGTGGCACAGCTATGGTTTAAGTCCACAGAGCCTAGAGCCAGAACCCACGCATTTAACTATGGTCACTCTTCCTAAAAAAGTCTCAAATCACACCATGCCACTCATAAATCGCTATGATAATTAAGCATAACCGTCAACTTGACTGCCTTGGGAGCCACTAGGGGAGCACATTTCTGAATGTGTCTGGGTATGTTACAGAAGCATGATTCTGGGTTTTGTATCTGGTCCTGGCCCCTTCTTCTCTGGTGCTGCACCCCTACTGTGATTTCTGGCTACCACAACCTGAGCAGCTTGGCCCTGCCACTCCCTTCCACCACGATGTTCCTGCCTTGGATCCAGAGGATCATGGACCTAATCCTCTGAAGCCATGAACCAGCCTCTCCTTCAACTTGTGGGTCTTGGGCATTTTGGCAAGCAGCGGGAAAGCTGTCCAATACAGGGACCCAGAAGTAAGGGCAAATCACTCTGCCATGTAGAAATAGAAAGCATTGAAAAAATATGGAGGACTTAAACTGAGCGCTGGGGATATACCAAAGTCCACCAGGAAGAAAATAGCATTTCACAGAAAGCCAAACCACATGCATAATAAATTAACGTGACGTGTTGGACAAACAAGAAATACTTTGATAGGAGTGAATGTTCAAGTACCCTGAGGTAACTCTACCTGAAGTAGAGGTAAGGATGCTGCAGCAAATGGTAAAAAATAAAAATAAAAATAAAAAAAATTTAAAAAAAAAAAAAAAAGCTTAGCAGTGCTGAGCATGGCAAAGAACTTCTACTATCTCTCCCATAACTGGTGAGACAGGATGCAGCCTTTGGGAATCAACTAAAGTCCATCTTCTTTGAGAACGTCTTCCCTCATCCGTGTTGCCCAAGACTGAGCTCTATACTCCTGGTATGCTGTTAAAATGCACATATTCCTGCATTATAACAGCATACTGTGTTACAATTGTTAGATTACTCTTTTATCTTTCTCCCCATTGTTCTGTGCTGTCTTTAAGGGTAGAAAATGAATTTTTAGGCTACATACATCTAGGACTTTGAGCAATGCCTACCACATAATAAACACCCACTATAACCTGTATTCTCTTTCCTACCCAAGAACCACATCCCTGAAAGGATTCTATCTTTTTTTTTTTTTCAAATCACCATTTTCCTTTCATTGACTTATTCCCATCAACTAGAAACAAGCCCCAGTTTCTTTTTTATTTAAAAAAAAAGGTTTCTGACCCCAGGAACCTCTCTAGTATGATACTATTTATCTTTTCAGTTTCAAAGAAAAATGTCCTTAAAGAATTTTCAGTTCTTGATTTCTTCACGTCCTCAACTCCACTGTGTCTCCTTGACACAGTTTGAGCGGGCTTCTATTGTTACCTACCCTGCCTCTGGAACTGTTCTTACTACAATCACTAACAACCTTCATCTTGCCAATGTAAAAACTTGTTTATGTCTTCACCTTGCTCGACTAATCCTTTCTTCTTGATACACTTTTTTTCTTTGCTTCTATGACACCTGCATGAATTCGTTGAATATTCCCAAGACTTGGTTGTGGTCCCGCTGTGTTTCTACACTTCAAAAATAAACTGAGGATTCATTTTCTTTCTTTGAAATTGTCTCTTCCTTGTTATCCTCTCAGTCGATGGCTCCATCATCCGCATAGCTGCTGGTCTAAACTGACGCTCTTCTTCAGTATGGTGTTTGAAGAGGGAGCTTAGTCTGCACATAAACACAGTGAATGAGTTTCATCAACTCAGTCTTCTTCTATTTCCCAATTGCCGTTCTGGTCCATACCACCATTGGCTATCATAGGAACTACAGTGTGGTGGATTGATTAATGGTGTCCTCGAGCAGGAACGCGCAGCCGAACTGAGTCAGCATGGTTCTGGGCTTAGAAGACCCAACTGAGGATTGTTGTTGGAACAGCATGAAAGAAAAACCGAGGAGAAGATCGCATGCTCCAGATTTCCCAAAAGCTTCGTTGCGATTTTCCTGATACAAGCTCTGCTTTCCTCGTCATCGAAGGAGCTTGGGTCCTCACCATCACCTGGGATGGCTGCTGTTCTCTTCAAGGTAGCTCTGATCTTCCTCTTTGTCTTGAGCGTCGTTTCTGGGCTCCAGTGCAGGGCCCTCAGCCTTCTGGCACAAACCCTTCACCCCGCAGGTGCAGACTTTCTAGCTTCCAGCACTGGCCCTCGGGCCTTCCCAATGCAGACCCTCGATACACCCTCGCATGAGACTGCCACGGGCTCTGTGCCTTCGGCTGGATTTATGCGGCACGTTGCCGTGGGATCCAGGACCTTGGCTGGATTCTCCTTCTCGAGCGCGCAAACAGATCTCTTACTGTCTTCTGCATTTGTCTTTTTTGGTGAAATATAACCTTGTAAATGTATGTGTCCTGTATGAAATCTATTCCCTTGCAAATCACTGACTAATACATGTGGTAAGCTCCGTCTATTTCCCTGTTCCCGTTTTTATCTCTCCAATCTATTTTCCATGTAGCAACCAGCGACATCATTTTTTCTTATTTTCTAAGCCTTTCTTTTGTTCTAAAATACAACACACATCCAGAAAGAGACTAAAACACAAGTACTCAGCTCATGAGTTAATACTAAAACAAACATCCATAGAACTACCTGGTGGTTCAAGGTTTAGACTCCATCCAATACAGAGATTTTAAAAACATGCTTCTCTTCAATCCCAGATATCTTCCTCTTCCCACAGGTAACCAGTGTCCTGACCTGTGCAGTAGTGAATTACTAGCTTTTAGTGACAGTTTTAGCACCTAATTATGCATCTTTCAACTGAAATAAATATGTATTCTTTTAGTTTGAGCTTTGTCATTCAATATTATAACAATAATTATTGCTATCTGTAGTTGTGGATAATTTATTTCCACTGCTGTACATTCTATAGTATTCCACTGGGAGCTTGTAGCATAATTTATCCATTGCATTGTCTATAGAAATTTCACTTTTAAATCAATGCAAAAACTGCTTTGGATATTCTTATATGTGTCTCTTAGTAGATAATGTGCAAATATTTTTCTTGGATACACATCTAGCAGTGGAATTGCTGAGACAGGTTATTTGCATTTTCAACTCTAATAAATACGTATTCCCAAACTGTTTTCCAATGTGTTTTTTTCCAAATCATAAGGGTAGTGTAATGAACATTCACCTCTACACTCATCAATTATAAACACTGCAGCACATTTGCACTGTCTCTCACTAAAGCATTTTCTTGTGATTGTCACCATGTATTTACTTATTTTTACGAATCATTTTGATGAACTATTTCAGGTTATGTTGAAAACATCATGCTCTTTCAACTCTAAATATTGCTGCATATATCTAGAAAGAAAAAAAAGACATTTTCTATTGTATCTTATTTTCTTATCATACTCAGGAAATTTAAAATGAATACAATATAATTAATGAATACAGCGCCACCTAATTTAGTATGTATACAGCTCCTCTAAGAATCTTGTTAAAAATGTGAATCTGAAGCTCTACACCTGGGTAGTGTCTGTGATAATGATCATAATTTTACAAGTTCTTAGGAAAGCCTGATGTAGCAAATCCATAAACTGTATATATTCAAATATTTCCAGTGTTAGCAATATTATTCTTTATAGAATTACTTTTTCTAATCCAGAATTATACCCATGAACAAGTCCAAACTATGTTGTCATGTATGTTTGGTTGTCATGCTTGTCGTCATTACGGAAAGATATGTCACGGGGCTAAAATTTTAGGTTGCCAGTGATTTACTTTCAAGTCTAAATATATTATTTCGTTACTTTCTAATATTCAAAAGCTATGTGTTTGAGAGATCAATTTTGGGTTTAATTATTGCTCCTATGAAAGGAATCTTTTTCTCTCCAGCTAGTTATTCTTAATATGGTGTGTCCTTCTGCCTTCCTAGTCTCACTGTGATTTGTCTAGGTATTTGTTCTTACTCATTTTGCTATTTTTTTTTTAAATTTTTGAATCTATGAAGTCTCCCATTTGTTTTGGAAAATTCTTAGCCATTAGTGCTAATTACATGGTTGCTACATTCTCCTTCTTCCCTCCATCCTTTGAATATATTAGACTCAACTGGGTCATATTTTTCTTACACTCTCCTCATTGTCCATTCTTTTGTCTCTGTGTGCCTCTCAGGGGATATTTCCCAGCCAGCCTATCCCAGGTCACTGATTTCTTCTGTATCTATATCTAAAATACAGTTAAATCCACCAACTTTATAATATTGGTTATTGCATTTTCAGTTTCAGAATTTATATTGATTCCTTTTCAAATCTGCTGAGTTGTTTTTCAGAGTTTCAAGTTTTCTGCAACATTTTGAGTTTTGTCTTCTGTGTCTTTGAAGATGATAAGCAAAATCAGTACCTGGGACCCTTGTAGGTCTATTTATTATTTTCTGTGTTTCTATTACAGTATTTCACGTCTTTTTTAAATCTATATACATTTGGTTCTTTGATTTCATACCAAACATTGTACTTTTCTAAATAGTCATGGAATTAATTGTGCCTGGAATGATATTAGTTTTCTTGATAGATGATCTTACTGGTTCATTCAGGTCCTCTGTTGTGCCCACAGAAGCTGTAATAGGGATCACCTAGTACAATCACAGGGCCTACAAATTCCTGAGTCACTGAGAGGACTCTCAACTTAACCACAGTTCATGCCCCAGCCAGTTTACCTCAAGCTTCTTTTGTCCTCAGGTGAAATTATTCTGGAATTTTATGGAGAAACTCCTAGACCTTAGGTCCAATCCACTGGTCTTTCTGTGACAAGGCCTTCTCACCCAGTTCGATGTCTCTTTCAATCACTATGCCTCTTGGATGAAAGTGGACCCCAAAACCAGGCTCTCCAAGATGTGGCTGTAGTGATTCTTGCCCAATTTGTTGCTCCAAGCCCCTCCAGCAGATTGAAAAATGAAAACTGCTCTGTACTTTACCCTCAGTCAGATGGCTAGTCTGTACTTCTGCACCACCACTTCCCAAAGATGGAATCTAAATAATCTTTTCACAATATATGTGATGAGATTTAAATCTGAAGGCCGAACAATGGGTCTGAAATACAAAGTTTGGTGACAAAAACCGGATATTTCAAATCAGGTATCGAAAGTAAGTTTGACAATTGGCTCACAGAGAAGACAAAGTATGTGGAGAGAAATGAAACCAAGCAGCAGATTTCTGAAGAAGAAACCTTCATCTCAGAACTAGAGAAGTGATTTATGAAAATGGTCCGTGAAATTGAGAAATAGTCTCTGTAGTTAGACAGCAAAAAAGAACAGACCTGATTCAATCTCAAAAAATCCAAAATGAGAAGCCATCTAAAGTATCTCATGATGGTGGGGTTAAGCTTCTGCTTGGGAGCTGACAACCATCCCCCCAGGGATGGCCAAAGATGCATAAATCCTGTGGACCAGATATGGAAGCTATGGCAGAAATCTGAGCCTAAAGTCATGTTTTAAATGATCCTGGGTCAAAAGCTTTGCTTCTAGGAGCAAAGAAGTTCCAAAAGAGGGTTTCTCTAGACGGGACTGTTGGAAAAAGAAACTGGCAGGGGTAGGGGGGGGCATCAGGAAGAGAAACTTAAGAGACATACTTTCCAAATTAAAGTATCTGCAATTTGAGGGCCAGCCAATTGACCTCTGAAGGACCCAGAAATGCCATTGGAGAGCTGGATTTTTATGCCTTTTAGCATGGGGAAGGAAAGTTGTCTTCTTCTACCAGCCAAGCAAGAACTCCGCTTTCTACTACTCCTCTTATTTTCATGTACTAAAGCCCTGAAAGTCTCTAAGAATATTCAGTAAATAGGAAAACATGTCAGCAGGAAGGAAGAGTAGATCTGATTGTGCTGTACTCCTCCAAGGCAGGAAGCTTAGTTGAAGGTGAGGAGTGAGATGTATTTTTATTGAATGAAGATTAAATTCTTGCTTCATATATGAGGATAGACATCCTGGGTTTTGTATTGAGTGTGTGTTTGTGATTTAAGGAATGCATGGGGCTTTTTTTAATGGATGAGTAACTAGAAAGTCATTGGGTCCCCTGAGTGTTGCATCAGAGGAGGAGAAAGAACTTTTCGGTGAATTAATTTGAAAGAATCAATGGGAAATAAAAAATACAGTCGAGTTTTTTTTTTTTTTATGAATCCCACTAGTGCGAGTGAGAAAAAATAGGACAGCAAAACCTCAATAAAGTGATTGCAGAAGGAGACATCAGATAGGCTAAATGGAGAATGGGTGAAGTGAGGAGACCAGTAAAGTGCTGGTGCCATCATCCCACAGGAAAAAGAAAGGAAATGGGGGACATGTGGCCCTGGGTACCAGGGGGCAAGGTGTGATTATGTCTCAAGGAAAGAGGTGGGATGTGGACAGAGATGTAAAATTAACCAAAGCCCTCCATGTTTATTCCAGCTCTATACTTTACTCTAGTGTTACTTTCAACTAAATGTTACTACTGTTAACTCACTTTCCTCATTTATAAAATGGCAAGGTATGCCCAAGAAATAAAATGTAATAAAATACACAATGATGTTATAAGCTCACCATAAATGAAATTAATGATAATTAAGCTACCTAAATGAATGAATAAATGAATGAATGAAATACATGCCTAGCTCAAGAGTAGAAAAAATAGGCTCTACATTTCTAAAAGATCATCCAGATTCTTCCCTGAAGGTGAACTTAGTATTTCTGTGTGTGTGTGTGTGTGTGTGTGTGTGTGTGTGTGTGTGTGTGTTCAATAATCAAAGGGATGTTTAAATATTAAATAGATAGTTTTACTGCCTCAAGGACTAGTCTGGAGAATCCACCTAGACTAGCACAACCTGCTGGGGTGAGTGATTCTACTTGCTCATAAGCTTAGTGTTTACCAGCAGCATCCATTCAGAGCACTGTGCTAAAGGCTGCTGGAAAATCTTCCTGGGATGGCTGAGTGGCAGTGAAAACCAAGGCAATGTCAGCTGCTGGCTTTCATTAGATTCTCTTTGACTGAGTCGAATATTAAAACAAGGCCACCTGATAGAGTCATCTTGGATTCCTGCAGGAAGAGACTGAAGGTGCTGGGAGCAAAATGAGGTGCAGGTGGGACAGCATAATAAGTTCTGCAATTTACGAGTGTTAATGTGAAAAATCAGAATGTGAACCTCACTGGAAAGAGTCTATAGGCTATTTATCTACTCAAAGTGACCTTGTAATCTATCAGTCATTAAAATGATAGCAAAGAACATGAATGCCACCCTGTGGCTGCCAGAAGAAATTATATTTAATACAACATAATTTTGCATAATTAAACACTAATGGGAATGTGATTAAAAGAAATCAGATGCCAGGAGATGCCAGGAGAAAGAGGGACAGCTCACATAAACATTTATCCTCACTGCTCATACATGATTTAGGAAGCCATTACCCAAAATGTTAAGGGAAAAACCCTAATCTTACCTCAAAAAAATGAGCAAAAAATAAACAAATTCTGGGTTTAGCCACACAAAGCATTAAACAGAGACACAAATAGGTTACGGTGATAACACCAGCTTCAAGCCAAGAGAGCGACAGGATGGAAAAAGGAACTAGAAGGGCAAAAGCAAGGAGGTTATTTCAATAGACCAGCAGATAAATGATCAAATTTTAGACAGGAAGTAAACATAGAATGAAAACCATATACAGTTGCGTTCAAATATAATATGCAAAAATCAATAATTCCTAGACGAATGAGTTTGAAATTTCCCAATACATAGAAGTGATAATATTTCAGGAGAAGGAAATGCTAGTTCTCCTGACTTGCTCTTTACATTATACACATGTATTAAATTACAACAATGTACCTCATAATAAGTACAAATATTATGTATCAATTTTAATTTTTTTTAAGTACATTAATTCATTTCTTTGTATTATCTAATGTGGTGAGAGATCCTCAGATGAGTCATTCATAGACACTGGGGGACCACTGAATTTAAAGATTGACACAGACTGAGGTCACCTGGGGTCACCCGTGCATAAGCTCTGGACATCCATAAATAAATAGCTCAGCATGTTGTCAGTCTTCAAACTAGCCAAGGCTTCATCAGCCTTTGCACATGACCTTCAGAATCAGCCGTTCCTGGACCTCTCAGAAGACACCAGCTAGCTCCAATGTTGCACTTCTGTCAGTGTGTCTACAATAGCACTTCTTCCCACACATCATCCTTTCTATCACACCACGAGCTTCCACAAAAGAGAGGGACAATAGACCAACTTCTCAATATCGAGATCTGAAGGGAAGAAGTCTCATATACTCCATCCTGGATCACCATAGTAACCTAGGTTCTGATATTATTTAATCTACTTTCGAATTCTATCTCTAAGATGAGCAAGATCAGGGTAAGAGAAGAAATGTTAGTTAAGTGAATGCCAGTGAAATATGCCACTGTTTCAAGTTTGAGAGAAACAGAAGAAAGGCCCATGTAGATCTCTATTTTATTTCTCTTAGAAATACTTCAAATCAAAAACAAAGCAGTCACTGTGGAATAAATGAGGCAGGCTGTCAACAGGACCGAGGAGAGGGTGTGTTTTGTTCCTATGTACAGACACCAAGAGTGCCCAGCTTTTTCACTGGCCTGGCCTGCCCTTGTCCTCACCAGGCGTGCGTGTTCTCACCATTCTCTCAGAAGTCCCTGCCATACTCCCTGGATTTTTCTTTCTGCCCTCTTCTCAGCTCATCAGTGTGGTATAATCTATAGGTCACTGAGGATCATTTTGAAGAATCTGCCTTGCCTGTCAGACAGATCATGATCTGATTTTGGACTTTGTCCTTCATAACTGTGTGATCTGCAGCTGGACAATTAACCTTATATATTTAGATTTTTCTTCTAAATTTATTTTTATTATTACATGTTTGTATAATGATTATATTCATCATGGGGAGTTGGTACATGTACACAACACACCTTAATTAAGCATACCTCTCATGCAAGAATTTTGTAAGGATCAGTGAGACAAATGTGTTGATCTTTTAGCAGAGAAAGACCTGTCTTATATAAAATGCTCAATAAATATTGGACATCATTTTTAGCATCATTAGTGCCGTATGTATGAGGCTGTGCCTGAGAATGTAAAATAGTCCAGCAAGGTTCAAAATATGATCAAATGGGAGGAAAAAAGGGGGGCTGAACATGTAGATCACCTGTTCCTTCCATCTTACTGCAGCCGGAGCTCCTCCTTGCTTTGTAGCATGTGGTGAACGTGCTCTCAAGGAATGAATGGCTGTGACAGACTACTTCCGCCTGGACAGAGGTGACAGCTGCTGTTCACAGCCTGTGCGACTGCAGAAGTGCCCCTCTCTCCCTGCCATGGCCTCACTGACAAATCAGGAAATAGCCATCCCACTGGCACTATACTACGGTGCTCTCATATGAATTTTGAATCTAATTTATAAACTTTTTATAATTAATAAAAAGCACATAATGCATACTGTACATTTGGAGAATACAAATCACAATTAAAGAAATCACCAACTTCTATTCTTATCATTTGTGAGAATATATGCAATACTGGGAGTAAATAGTAATGTAAGATTTGAGCACAGAGTCTCCACAATCCCCCAGGTTTGTGTTTTCTTATTTTCTGTGAATATTTTTCACAGTCAGAACTTCCGTTCTAAAACAAAGCAATTTCCAAGAGCAAAGGCTTTGGGATCCTCCTAGTTAGCCCTTCTCTCATTCCTACCTGGCCCAGATCACCGTCCGCTTCTTTCCCCATCGTCTTCTGTTTATTCCCGGGAATGGTCTGCAAAGGCTTCCCTTTCCCAGAGCACAAAAATGTCACCAACATTTCCACATGCAAAACGGGATTAAATATTTACTCACAACTGTGTCATCTATATCAAGTTCCTAAACTATATCATGTGATGAATAATCATACTAGGTAGCAGAAACAAAAGAAAACTTCCGTCCATAATATCAATGAACAGAAAAACACTGATATTATTTCTCTTAGGGAAAGCAGAATGGGCATGACCTGACTCACATATTTAAAGGCGAATATATGAAGAAAAATAATAATTTGGGGTACTGGGCTGAACTACATGAAATTGCTGCTATCTGGCCATTTTTGTGCTACAAACACAGCAATAGCATATGGCCCAAACTAACAGAAACACTGTATTACTTGACTAAATGAATACTGCCTCTCAGGGAAAAAAAGTGACATCTCAGTTTCAAAGGAAGAAAAAGAAAAGGAAAAAACAAGGAATGCTAGGTAAGAGCTTAGAGGAGGGTAGGAGAGTTGACTCATCAATCCCACATACAGAAGTCAGCAGCTGCAAATGCTGGCAACACTGAACAAGTATTTGCCAACCAAAGAGGCACTGGAAACAACCATTCAAAAAAACTCAAGGTTTTATAAACACCTTTTCAATACCCAGGAGGAAGAAGCCTGACTGAGCAAATATCATATCCCCATTTTACAGATGGGAATTTTAAACGATCACTAAAAATTAATCTACCAACCATAATGTAATTGGTGGGGAAGATGTTCATCATTAACCGTCCAATTCTTGCCCAAAAGTTGATATTTTAGAAATGCACACTTGAAGAATGGCCCAACAGGATGACAATTGTTGCAGAGACATAAAGATTATGAAAGAAAAGGGATGGTTCTGGGTATGGTAGCACATGTCTGTAATCCCAGCACTCTGGGAAGCTGAGGCAGGAGGACGACAAGTTCAAATCCAAGCCGGGTGACTCAGCAAGACCCTGTCTCAAAATAAAATACTCTTTTTGGGCTTGGGTATATCTCACTGCAAAGGCCCTGAGTTCAATCCCCAGTGTTGCCCTACCCAGAAAAAAAGAAAAGAACAGAAAAGAAACAAGGGGTGGTACCTAAGAACTTGGGGGTACAAGCTGACTCACCAAACCCACACACAGTAACCAGCAGTTGAAATCACTGACAAAAAGAAATTTCTCACTCCAGGTTTAGAAATCACCCATTCATCTGAGCTCTTTTCCACCAGACCCACAATGGGTGTCCTGAGGCATCCGTTCTATATGACTGACAATGTTTGTACCTTCGAAAACTGTTCTTGATGAGTACAAGAGTTTAGGGGAAGAAAACAAACACCAGAGTACACTTTGAGGCAGAAAGCAAAGTAAATCAATTAGTCAGGGTGCAAAGGAGAACCAGGCTCTCAGTTCAAAGGGATATCTGCCAAGACCTGTTCTTTCTCACTCATGGGGCAGCCAAGGTGTACACACACTGTATGTGGCCCCTGACATAATATTTAAACTCATTCAGAAGCTGAGGCTTAAGGCAATATATTTCTATCAGATGTTTAAGTTTTTAAAGCACATTCCCAACCATTTTTATGTCAATCCCATGAAAGAGGTAGGAAAGGCGTTTTAGCTCAGTAGTGCTGATAAGGCAACGGAGGTCATGTACTTGATCGGGAACTCACAAGGGTTTGGAGACCTGTGGCTGGAACATAGGTCTTCTGATTGCACATTTTCTGAAATGACATGCTTCAGCTCTAAGAGATGAGCGTCAGCCTTACATGTCATTTCCTCTGTCATCACCTGCCTCACAATTCTATTAGCCACAAAAAAGGCCGAAGGTGTCTACTTCAGGAGCCTACAGGCTGTGCTCGTTTCCTTTTGGTCTTTTTTCTTCTTGAATCTTCTTCTTACTCCTGGCCCTGTCTCCCAAAAGGAGACACTGACATTGTGGAGAAAGTGGAGAGAAATAATGAATATTCAAGATGGTTATCTAGGAAGGACAGCACAGAGTTTTCTGAGTCAAACCTTGAAAGTAAGAATTTAGGTGGCAGGTTTGGTGCCTCTTAGACAGTGTTATCCAAATAGCTCAGATCTGTGGTTTTAGTCTGAAGCTAATATCCTTAACATTGTTCACTTTCACTATTAAACATAAATAATATGCTTTAACCTGGGAATTAAATATGCTTTAAAACCCAATTAAAAATGAAGATTACAATGTACTTCCTCTTTCCAAAGGAAACAAAATACAAAAGAAGTTGCCCTCAAAGTTAATAGAAAAATAAATTAGCTCAGTTTTTTTGCCTTTTTAAAACATTTCAATTCAAATCTAAATTGAATATTGCTTTAGCTTTAATGGTGGATGGCAATGTACTGAAAAGTACAGTGTGTCTATTTCTGAATTATCCTTACAGAGTGAACCAAAGAAACAAAAACCTTAAGAGTAGACTGTCTTGAAGTATTTTCTTGCCATAAAGACCACAAAATGGGTAAATTTAGTGTGATTTAAGGAAACAAACTATTTGTTCATAAATGTACACATCTGAGCCAACAGTAAAGACAGTAAGCTACCATCCAGTTAGCTAGTTGTCACCTCCAGTCTAAGCAGGACATTGAGAGAGTGGGACATGTTGGCAATAGATTTTGAAGCAACAATACTGAATTCAAAAGAAATACTCATTTCTTGGTGATTTTCTCAACAGCATGAAAGCACGAAGTAAACAAAGAGAGTATAAAATACCAATCTTTCTTCATAATATTTTGCGTGAATAAGACACCATATTGAAATTTGTAGGCTAGATTCTATCATTTTAAGTTATTTATAAAACATACTTATTGGTTTTTGTACAATAAATATTTTAAGCACCACCTATTTGTCATGCATAGTGCAAGAGCTTAAGAAGAAAACTGGTTTATAAATCCATGGTACTGCTCTCAAAGATCTTAGACTGTAGTGATATATAAACTTGCTTTAAAATAAGCTTACATTCTCTGAATCACAGGTAGTAGGAGAGACATTAGGGAATCAACAATCAAGCATTAAAAAATAATCGTAAACATGGCAAACAACAGGACCTTAGTAAAATAGCTTATGGTATATTTTGTAGTTGTATATGATGAAATCATTTTAAAAATATGTTCTTTACTTCTATTTAAGAGCAATGAAAATTTCTTCAGCGTATACTAAATGAAAAATCACAATACTGTACTGGTTACACCTCAACACTTAGTGGCTTAAAATAACAATGTTATAGCTCATGGTTTTGGGGTTGCCCCAGGAGTCCTTCTGCTGGATTCTCCTGGATAGAAATCATACAGCATTGTGATGCAATGTGGCCACCATGTCCCATGTCACTCAAGTTCTTGTTCGTCAGAGACAGATGGGATGACTGGACTTCTCCATAAATGTGTTTTTTTTTTTTAATCTTCAAGAAAGAAGACCAGAAGATTATGGAGCCTTCTGCTTCCATCATATTTTGTATAATCCCAAAGCAAGTCCCAATGCCAAAGCAAGTCACAGGACTAATGTCAGAGTTGACATGAGAAGGTGAACACCAGGGTATATGCATACTTGGAGGGATAACTCAAAATTGTATCCTCATTATAAATACATTCTAACAAACACTACATTTTCACACACAGTCTGAACAACATATACCAAAAGATTTATCTTTCAGAGAGGAGAAAATGAAGTTACAAATTTTTTTCTTTATTTGTATATGCATTTTTAAAAATTCTATAGTGAGTATATAGACGATGTACTATTTCTATTAAAGATTCAAAGTTCAAGTAAAATTATCTATCTATATCCTACCCAAAAATACAAATTGCTTCCATTGTTAAAATATCTAAATGATGCATGTTTCATAGCAAAAGTACTAGTTGGAGACTTTGGTCATTTTTTCATTCTTCTGGAGGGAAATCTGCAGCACCACCTTGCTATTTTTCCACAATTTTGCTAAGCTTCACCCATCCATTTAGTTTTGAAGGATAGAAAATTAGATAGGAGTCATGTGTTATCCATCAAAAATCAGAGTAATATTAGCATGCTTTCATACAGTAATTAAATACACACTCTTGTAACAAAGTCAAGTGATTCTCATCACTTGAAGAACAAGGGTCATCTTGTTCTTCAGTGACACTCCTGGCTAATTCAGTTTCTCTCTTTGGGATGCTCCCCATCCGTTTGTGACTGGTCATTTCCTCAAAGCCCCCTTTATTCCAAAGCTTTACTTCATCAGCTCAGCCCACACTGATATCTCCTATTTGCAGTTTCTTTGGTCCCCTGGTTCTGTTCTGCATTTTATTGTCATTTAATGGCTTATCTTATGTATCTGCAGGCCCTCAGTGTTTACTCAAGTATTTGAAATGTCTCAGACAGCTCTGAGCTTCGGCGCAGCACTTGAGCACAAACTTCGGTTATTTAAGTGCCTTCAAATTGCTATTAGTTGAGCATTTGGATGTTCAGCAGTCAAGAACAATCCCAGCTCCCATCCTTTGCCTTGCAAGAGGACAGAAAGGAGTCAAATTTCCTGGTTATGTGCACTCGGCATTTCTCCAGCCATGATATACCACCTTTCAGTAAATGAAGTGCCTTCTAAGTGACCACGCTGGTGTTTGAGCAGACGCGTGCTTTTATCTGGGGATCTGTGGAGGATACAGGCCAAGCGGGTGTTTTAGTAAATAAACCTTTTTGATGTGGCAGCTTTTACTTCTCACAAATAGAAGCAACTCACTTTGAAGACCCTTTCTCTTTCCTTCTGTCTCCTTCCCGACTGTCCTGCCTATCAGCCGGAGATGAGAGAAGACGGTTTTGGCAGAGGAAGTCTTTTGTGTTAATATTTCCTGCAGCCAGAGCGGAGGCCGACAGCTCTTGTTGCATTATGGGGATGTAAGGAAATGGGGTTGTTTCAAAAGCAATAAAAATTTCCTTTATAGTCTTCTCTTTTTTTTTTTACACTGGCTGCTTAAATCTGAATATTTGCTAGCTTTTTGCAGATGATAAAATAGGTGGAAAGAAATGTTTATCTAATAAAGTACATGCTATTAAATATGCTGCATCATCACTTTCTTCCATTGGCATCTATAATAGGCTTTAGGAGCCTTTTCTTTTCTTCTTTTTTTCTCCTTTTCCTTTTTTTAAAAAGCTCTACCACTCCACAGAGTTTTGTGTCCATGATCCTGTAATTGTCAGCAGCCTCTCTTCCCTTGGCACGATCCTCTTGGCCTGGCATTTGCGTAGAGGGCAGACTGCTTTGCAGGCCAAAAGGAATTTGACAGGTCCATGAGTAGAGCTGCCCCCAGTGAGCTGTGAGGTGGGCAAAGCTGTCTTCGTGTTGCGGGATGGGGTGGAACACCCCCAGGCCCCAGGCCAGTCTGCTTCTAAACTTTCCTTCTGTCTTCACTACAGAAAGTCTATGTGATCTGTGCACATGCAGAGAGCTGAGGAATGAGCTGCATGTCTTCATAGTCATTTCCAAGAACACGAGCAGTGAGAGTCTTTCTGTGGTTGGTATGAAGTACAGAGGCGCTTCTTACCCACGTGCACACGACCCATGTTCTGCAAGGTCAGTACCTAGTCTCAGAGTCACTCCTGCTCTAGCCACTCATCCTGTGCTTTAGCCACGTCGACGCAGGATAGAGAAACAACAACCCAGGCTAGTCAGGTGCTCACATTCAAAGCCTGCCTCTACCTCTTCCCAGAAAGATGGTGTTTAGCAAATTATTTTATTTCTTTGTGCTTGAATTTGCTTAAAATCTATAAAACAAGAAGAATAACCACACCTACTTAAGCTCACTGTGAGAATTAAATTATTTAATACATGAAAATCACTTTGAATGATGTTTATCAATGAATGTTATAATATTTGTATTCATTTCTTAAACTACTTAAGGGTGGCCACCTTGTCAGATGCCTCTCCTGACGTATCAAATTTAGAGGACCTTATTCCCTCCATGGTCAGGGATGCTTGGACCAGGCAAAGAAATAAGAATAGAACTTAAAAGGAAACCTAATATTATTACAAGAATTTAACAAGTACGGTACAATTTTGTAGACTCATTGAATTGAAAATGAATCAGAGATGGCTTTAATCTATGGCTATCAAAAATGGAAATATCAATCAGAATAACGCAGGTGGTTTAAAATCACACATGCCACCTTGACTTCCCTACTTCCATCCCCTTTAATAGCTACCAAACCACAACCACAGATTCTAATAAGAGTCTCTGAGGTCCACAATTGTGTGGATTCCGAAAAGAGCTATTGATGATTCGGATGTATCTCAACTTACACTTTGCCCACTGCAGTAGACACATCCTGACTCAATTTATGGAGGAGAGAACTGGGGACAAGAGAGGAAAGATGGTTCTGTCAAAATCATGCAGCTAGCTGTTGGGGAACAGCGCCCCTCAGGTCTCATTCCCACATTGCTAGTTTAGGATCTCCAGCCTCTTGTGACATATGCTTACTCCAAATAAAATAATTTCTGAAAGTCTTCAGGGGATAGCCCACATATGCCCAGAATCAAACTGTCCTATCGGCACTGATGGCGTCTCTCCTGCTCTGCCTGCCTTACTCAGCTCTTTCAAATACTGCATTTATACTACTAGTACACTGAGTCCACGTTACCACAGGCCCTCAGCATCTCTCTGTTCCCGCTGCTTCCTCTGGTGAGCATGCTGCTTGTGTTGAGATCTGCTGCCCTTCCTGAGGGTGTGGTCGCCTCCATTAGGGTCCCTCTGCCTCCTGCTGGGCACAGTACCCCACTGACACCCTGGGCACTTTAAGGTGCCAAAGGTCTGTGTTGTGTAGAAAACCAAGGTAATACACTCTGTATTGTAGCCTTCCACCAAATTTTAGTAGGACAGCTCTTTCTTTCAGTGCCTTATGTATGGCTCCTGTTTGCCTCCCTGTGTCTCCAGCTGATACTGTGTGTGAAAATGAGTACCAGAAGGGAAAAACACAATGATGAACTCAGACAACTAAGCCTTTGTTTCTACTCTAATTTGGCTTTCTAGTTCTCTTTTCCATTAGGACAAATGCTCTGAAACTGAATTCGTGAGTAAAAAACAACAACAGTAATAAAAATCCAATGCTTTCTGAGCACCTACCCTTTGCAGGGCACTTTACCTACATCATCTCATTTAATATTTACAAGTGCCATATAACAAAGGCAATATTATCATCCCCACTTATAGATAAAACTGAATTGTGTTTAGTTACTTTCCCAAGGGCTACAACAGGCAATGAGCAGAGAAGATATTCTAGCCAAGTGTGATGCCTCCAAAATCCAAGGTCCTAACTATTTTACCTTACTGCCTATGCCTTGGCCTCAGAGAGTTTGCAAACTCACTAAATTATATATAAAATGATTCTTGTGTATAATTTTTTTCCTTTCCAGAGAGAGAAATGTCACATGATTAAAGGGCCAAAAAGGTCCTAGCATTATGTTGAACTTTGCTGTAGGAAGCTATATAATCTGTTATGAAAATAGGCCCTGCCACATCTGCCCCATGGGTCCCCAAACCTGTCAAACATGTCTGGTCCTCCCCGGTGGATCAGCTCAGGTTCCCACTGTGACTCCTCACAAGGGGCAGAACCAGGACCATGTGTTTGGCTATGTGCAGCACATCTAAGCAACAAGATCATATGCTTCTCATTTTCCCATCTTCACTGATGTGGTGTGTGAGGGCTTTCTAGATTATTGAAGATGCTATCGAGTCAGGAGGTGGAGGAGATGGAAAGGGAAATGATATAGTTCATGCAGTGGTACGGAGACTAGAAGGCCAGTTGTAGGAATCTGCCCATCTGCAGACCTAGGACAAGAGTATTCTCCCCTACCTGTGTCTGCTCAGGAGCCCTGAGGGGCAACTTGGAAGGCAGCAGCTGTGCAGACTTCCAGCTCTGATAAAACTCTGCCTGTGAGGTGTTCGCTGATGATTGTCAACAATCAGATGAATTATAGATGATGTTGGTAAACAAAACGCTGCTTTGATGAATGATGAGCTGGCTCTACTCTGACATGACTGCTAAGTCATTCAAAGCACTGATTAAACCCATTACTGTAAAATAATCACCATCCATTACCTTTAATGTCGTGAACTGACAACCTAGTTAAGGCAGCTGATGGTGTCAGCAAAGTGATTTGTTGTACTGCGTGTCCATCGACAATAAATCACTTCGATAAATCGATGAACAGTAGCAATAAAACAATATATTTTCATATTTCTTGACATTCAATTACAGAGTGTGTATACTGACTTATTCTTAAACACAAACACTGATATGGAAGGATTCGACATTTGCCAGCAAAGAAGACAGGATAAATTCTATTTGGGCTCGGTCTCAGGTAGCTAAGTTTTTGTGCAGGTGTGTATACCTTCCTCAGCTACTTGCCCAGCTGCTGCTGCCCAGATAACACATTGCACAAGCATAATGATGGTACTAACAGTGCCCTTTGTCCTGGACATCAATTAGGCAACAACACAGGAGAAAGAGCAGAGGGCCGGAAGTTAGGTGACCTTTAACCAGCTGTTTGACCTTGCACAAGTCACTTAACCTTTCTGGGATTTACTTTCTGCTCTAAAGTTAGGGTAATACCGACCTATGACAGAGATTAGCACTAACAATCAACTGAGAGACTATATATGAGACTCTTTTATAAAATAGAACAACTTCAGAATTTGGTTTTCATTTCTCTTATTCTGGACCACAATTAGCTCAAAAATCTCTCATTTATATGCCAAGATTTCTCCCAGTTCTAGAAGTTTTGAAGCAATTAAATCTTAGCTAAGTTACTTTTCAGAACAGTAGTATTCTATACACAGAATTTTTGCTAATTCACCAACATGTTTTCTGGCAGTTAATTACTAACAAAACCTGTGTGTGTAAAAAAATCATTATATAGATATTAGTTCTCCAAATACCTAATGCATATTTTCTTTTAGTCATTATGATTGAAAATTTTAAAATTATATACTCTGAGTCTTTAACTCAGTTTCACAAAATTTTTTTAGAAAACTATAGACTGAGTGCCTTGCGAGATGGCATGATTCAGACACTCTGAAGATCTTGCTTTCTAATAGAGAGGGAAAAATAAGTATACAATCACTAGGGGATGAGACTGAATTTATGAAGAATAATAAACTATCAAGCTTCTTTATCATTAGAAGAAAGAGAAATTTAATTTAATTGGACAAATGAGAAGCACCTAGTCAGGTTTAACACTACAGGTGGTTCTGGAATGATAAGTAAAATGTCAGCCAGGAGAGCAATGTGATAGGGGATGGAGGAAGCGACCATTCAGGGAAGGATGCTCTTAACGGAAAGTTAGCAAAGGCAAAGGTAGGAACAGGGGAAAGCACAGTGTGGTGTGGGAATGGTAATGAGAGGCTAGATTATGTATGGTAATAAATTAACTTCAAAGTCCCAGTAACTAAGCAGAACAACACATCAAAGGTTGATTTCGTGCCCATCTTGCATATCCAACACGGATCATTGGGGATTCTGAGTCAACCACATTGAAGCAGCATTATCGGAAGTGTAAAACTTTCCTTAGCGCTTCACTGGGAGAACAAAGAAGCATGGAGAACTCGCACCTGTTCTTCTATGCTGTGGCATGGAAGTAACACATGTCTTTCCTGCTAACAGCTAATTAACCAGAACTAGCCATATGGCTTGCCCAACTGCAAGGAGCTCAGTAAAATGGGAGGAAATATCATGATTTGGTGAGCATTACAATCTATTTCATGGGTGGACTATAAATCATGTACAAAGGACAGTAAGAGACAAGATAGGAAATGTCTGCCACTTTTAGGCATGGATGTCAGGATGGGTATTTGCATCCTCCTATGTGGGAGCTGGGGTGATGATGAAAACACATGGCCAGGAAGATGGTCTGATGGGGTTTTATGAGATTCTGGCTGTTCAGCCCTTCTGAAGCTGGTCTCCTGTATAAATCATGAGGGCACAGAGAGAGTAGTGTAGTGCCTTTTTCAGACAGGGGCACAGCTAAAGCCTAAACTGGTGCATGGGGATCACAATGGAAAGAAGATGTACCTAAGGAAACTATGAAAGCAAACTAGATTGTATTTGGCTATGATTTGAAAGTGGGACCTGAAGGTTAGAGAACATAGAAAGGGGAGATCCAGGGGCCCCATAATAGAATATCATTGCACGTGTGGTCCAGAGGCAGGGCCACTCTGCAGACTTCGCAGCAAGGAGGTAACCGTGATCATTACAAGAATCAGTGTTCCGCTGAAGCAGAGCAAGACCAGCAGAAACGAGAGAAGTGATTCAGATCTAGGGTGCCTTGAAATCCATTAAAAAATTGTTTAAGACTTCTTAGGTGGAGTAGTACATCCCTGTAATCCCAGCACTCAGGAGGCTGAGGCAGAAAGATAGAGAACTCAAAATCAGCTTGGGCTACACAGTGAGATGCTGATTCAAAAAGCAGCAACAAAAAGTTGTTTAAGGTTTGTAGTAAGCCACTCATCTATTTCTTTACCAATATGAAGACCACACAAATGCTCATTAAAAAGATAGCATGTGTCTTATACATCAGCAAACATGGTAGCTTTCAGAAAAATAACAGGTGTCTTACTACCCATACATAATTACTATTAACATTCCTCTAGAGTTTTTATTTATAGCACAGTAGAATCAGAGTACCTGTGTTCTATCTTTCGCACTAACTAGGTGTCAGAGCTCAGGAAAATTATTTCATGACTCTATATTTCAATTTCCTCAGGAGATGTGTTGTTTGCTATAAAGACATCTCTGTGAGTTTTTGCTGGTCATTTTCTCTAAATTTCAGTTTCCACCACCAATACTGCCCTCTAATATGCTATACACCTTCCATTTTATTCTTGTTTATAGTCATTGTCTCCTAGTGCAATCCAGCATCTATGACAATAGAGATATCTGTTTTGTTCATAGATGCTCACTACATATAGGTTGCTCTATAAATGTTGGTAATAATATAATTACCATAAAAAGAACTTGTTATTTGACTCAGCGATAAATATAATACAGGAGCTGTTTCCACCATGTTTCTTGAACTAAATAAAGTATATTTCCCTGATCATAAGCATATTTCTATGTCAACATTTTAAATATCTGTGTAATATTTCAGTATAGATGTCCTTTAAATTTACATTGGCACTTGTTACTACTCTGATGTTTGGGTTATCTTTCCAGCTTAGTCCATACTATAATACATACTGCTGCACATATAATAGTGTATTCTTCTCACATGACTCTATTCCTAAAGAAGAATTCACAAGTAAACTTGCATTAACATTTTAGCAACTTTTTCAACTAAATTGGCTTTGGCCAAACTGTCCCCCGGAAGGGCTTTATCAACTTACATCCCTCTTAGATGGAGAGTGCCTGAGGGTGAGGAGGATGACTGTGCCTCTTGGGTAGAGTTGGGACCCAGGCCATAGTTCCCCCACCCCAGCTGAACGCTCTGGGCAAGGCACTGAGCCCTCGGGTTTTAGTTTCCATATATGGAAAATAGGTTTAAATAACAAGACTTGTACCATAGAGTTAGGCTTAAAATTAAATGTGAAAATATACATAGACTACAAAATGGGATCTGCCATATAGTACATATTAAATAAAATTTAACCATTTTTATTTCAGTATATGAAATTGTCATTTCACCATACTCTTATCAACACTGGATTTAAAAAATATAATCCCAAAACCAAAATAGAATTTTTATTATCAGTTAAATTAGAATTTATTTGACGCTAATGGCAATGAATGTTATTGTTTATGGTTTTATTTTATTTTCTATTATGCCTTGCTGATCTGTAAGATTGTTTTAAATATTAAGGAAATTAATCCCGTATCTGTGCTTTAAGTATTTTAAGGAGCATATTTAAGAAAATCACATATATCAAATGCATTTCCAGACTATAACTTCCCTTTTAATTGTGTTTGTGAGTTTGCCTTATAAAATTTAAAATGTATATGTGACCAAATTTATCGGTATTTTCCCTTATGAGCTATGTTTTGGGGGATATACCTGGGTGGTTCTCTTTTACCAAGTATTACACAATTATTTAATTATTTCTTCTAATTTATTCAAGCTTCTGTTATTTATATTTAAAACTGAAATCTGTCTGGAATTTATTTTGGTTTAATGCATGCAGTAAGGATATGGATTTTTCACATGCTAATTCAATCGATTGCGTTGTTTGCTCATAACTCCTATTCTGTTTGGATTGTTGTTTTTTTTTTACTGATAAAGATACAACCAAAGTCATCAAGAATGACAAGTTAACCAGATTAACTAAATCCAGATCATTACAGTATTTTATACCATCATCTAATTCATAGACTCTGACATGTCTTCTTTAAACTTGTTAATCAAGCAAATGACTTTTGTGGCAACAGTTTTCCCAATTGTGTTCCACTCTTCACCTCTGCCAAATCTCATCTTCAGGCCAAGTTGCTATGAAAGTGCCATATGCATTATACCTGCAAAAGCATCAGTAGACTGCACACAGCTATGCTGGAGTCTGTACAGAGTTTGAGAGAATACCTAAGTGGATGTGAGACTACCCTCTACATATATGTTTCAGGAGACCCAGCTTTGAAAATTCTGGCTTTCATTCCTGGGTCTCTACCACTATCTCACATGATGTGAGAGAAATATTCCCCTATTAGTACTGGAAGTCAAACTTGATGTTTGAAAACATAACTTATTTTACCAGCCTATGGAGTTAATTCTTTCCAAAGATTTTTTCAAACTATTTTGTGAAACTTACTTGAACTTTTTTCTTTCTTCCCTTCTTTCTTTCTTTTAGGACTTCAACTGCTACTGCCCTTAAAATGCATAACCAATTTATAAGTACGTACTTTTGTCCAGTGAAAACTCTGGATCTTGTTTCTTCAGCTACATCATAATCTCCTAAGGAAAGATATTTCATGTTCTGTAATTCACAAAATGGCTGACATAATGTTGAGTGTGGCATAGGTGTTCAATAGATGTTGGCAACTGGAGGACTAAGAGGTCCATTCTACTGCGCTGCAGCTCAATGGGAACAGGACTGGCCTGTTGTAATTAGAATTGGCTCGAGGAGGCAAAATTCCCAGGGTACTCTTTTTGTTCGTGTTACCTTCTATTAAACTCATCCTTTTTCCTTATCTTCCTCCATCCTTCCTCACAATTTCATAGATGACTATGTTTGAAGGCTGTAGTTTATGCATATGTTCACATTTAATCTTAAAACTAACTTTATCAGATTGTGTTTACTAGAAATATTTACTAGTTTGCTTTTAACATCAGGCCTTACATGTATTTTTATATTTTTTTTCAATAAATGCTGAAAATTAGATATGGAAAAACAATTTTTTATATTTAATAAGTTGATGGAGATCCAATGTTTTAAAGTAACCACTTCAGGTTTGGATAGTAACTAGTGACTGAAACCTAGTTAATCGGCCCTAGAGCAAGTGGCTACAGTGAGACCAACACTGTCTTCATTAAGCCCCAATGACCCTCAGTTACAGTTAACCTCAGTTAGATATGAAATCCCTTCCACCTGAAAATGACGTCAACATTAAACACCAGCCATGTATCCCATCTGATCAATAACTGGTCCTGCATAGCGCTCCACTAAAACTTTTTACAATTTAATGATATGGTTTGTCTATTTAATCGTTTCATTATTTTCTTCCTCAGAGCAGCTATTCCCAGAATTGAACCAATCTTTAAACTAGACATCACTGTCATATTTTTGTCTGAGGTATTTCAGTTCCTTTTTGCTGAATTGGATATGAGCATTGTGTTTGAAATTGTTAGGGGAAGTAGAATGGCAAGAGTACTGTGGCTACTTGCAGAATGCAATTAAGCCCGGGATGGTGGCCAAGATCCCTGGCAGGCAGCAACTTGTAACCAGGGGAAGGATTATATTGGAGCCATATTCATGCCATCTAATTGCTGTTTTAACTTTCTCCTTTCAGCCATACTGGTTGTCTGGGCAGAGATTTGACTTTCCAACAGAAGAGCAAGAGCCAAAGCGAATTTGTCGTCAGTTTGAATTTGTTTGTATTTGAATTACTCTGAGACCTGGTCATGAGAAGTTATTTCCTTTAACCTCTGATGTTGTTCCAGATGTTCCAGCTCCTTATAGATCATTATGCTGCTGATTCAGCCCTGGCCCTAGCAGTGGAAAATGATAGCTGATCAGCCTGTGGGAGTCCATTCCCAAGTCAACTGTTAGTAGATTTTTATGCATTCCTGAGAATAAGATATTAGGGAAAAAAGTTCAATATTAAACTGAGAAAAATAAGCACTTTAAATGCCTTTTGGTACAAAGGAGATTGGAAAACTGAAATTTAAAATGTGGTAGTTATTTGCAGGAACAAATTGTCTTTTTCCCAGTATCTTCTCCACTGTTCCCTGCAATTCTGCATTAGTTATAGTAGGAAGTATCCTTCGGACTCCTTCCCAAAGGAAATTCTGTCAGAATGGGGAGCCCTTAGGCCCTAAACTGTCAGTGTAGATGAGCAAGAGAGGCTCTGTCAGCCTAAATGAGGTAAACCTACAAAGGAGAGGTTGTACAGACTGAGACAAATCTTATGCTGTAGCTTTTACTTACTTTCAGAATGGAAAGAGTTAACACGTAGCATTTCGAGATTTAAACACGTCTTATTAAGCCACCATTCCTCAAAAACTGCTGTTTTACTCGGTTATTAAATGTGGATACCAAGATCTTAAATAAAAATATCAGATACCCAACTCGGAATATCTCCTGTGGTCGACATTAACTTGAAATTCTCTAAATAAAGAGTTTTACTTCATTTAGGTTACTCTGCAAATGCCTGTCACCTATGTCCTTTACCATTTGCATCTCTATTGGTCAGATGCTAAAATAGCATCTGTGTCTTTCTTCTGAGTGCTCGATATAGTAATCTCAAAAAAATTGACCTTTTGCGTGAATTAGGAGAATTCATGCTGGAGAATTAGGAGGGGAAGAATAACTGTGAGTTTAGAGTCCAACTTTCAAAGGTATTGTTCACATGGAAATTGGGTACATGATGCATCCTGTATAGAAACCTGAATCAATCTGTTTGGCCGAAGCAACTCTGTTTCCTTCTCTAACCATTTCACTTCTAAGCCATGTGAACAACACAAACAAAACTTAAGATACGAGGAAGGGAATTGGAATTGGCTATCTTCCTCTACCAACTTTGGCCTTTCCTGTGGCAATCTCTCCACCTCTACAGACTCTGCCATTGTCTTAAGAGGAAACAGAGACCAGGTAGAAATAATGGAAAGTGAAGTGAAGCATAGAAAAAAAAAATTTCTAGAATTCCACTAACTCTCCAAACAGGCTACCAGCCTTTCCACAGCCTATTCTGCTCTCCCCCGCCTGACACCTCTTTTCCTTCCATTGCCTTTCAAAACATCCCTCAATGTCAGTGAGTCAGAGTGGAAAAGACTTTTGACTAAGAGTCAAGCAACAAAAGATTTAGGTTATCTTTCACCTAGTTTGCAACGAAAATTGTAACACCTAGGTCAGTCACTTTGATGCAATCTCTTGGCCGCCTTGAAAGTAGGTGAGCTATCTCAAGATCCTGCCAGCCACCCTGCCATGTCTTTTCCTTGAACTCCGATGGGTTTAGAGGTTCTCAAAGAGGATGTTTTTTTGGAGGGGGGCGGGTGCTGGCGTTTGAACTCAGGGCCTTGTGCTTGCTGGGCAAGGACTCTAGCTCTTAGCTAAATCCTCAACTCCTCAAAGACAATGTTTGATCACCCCATTTTTATCTCTAGTGAAAAGTGACTGAGAAATTTATCTGGGCTTTTTTCATAGGCTGGTGTGCCACATTAATACAACAGGAAATTGTTATCTATTGAATTTTGGAAAATAAAAATAAAAAGACACTGCCTGAAAGCTCACCATTAGAGCTTTCTTCCTTTAGACTCTTTCACATGATTTTTCTTTTCACATGATTTTTCACATGATTCTGTGCTTTCTTTACCTATAATATAGACCAAAAAGTCTTGAACTCCTTCTCCTCGGATCTTGAGAGCTGAATGCCTATGCATCACCCTCACTGTAGCAGCCCAAGTAATGCCCCTTCACAGACATCCATGCCCTAATCTCCAGAACACGAATGTGTTGTACCAATTTAGCCAAAGGATTTTGCCATTATGAGTCAGCAGAGGATTTTCGGGATAAGAGATCTTCCTGGATTACCCAGGTGAGCCCAATGTAATCACATGGGTCATTTTAAGAAAAATATTTAAGGATCAGACACAAAAAGATTGGGAAATGCTACACGGCTGTCTTTGAAGATACAGAACAGAACCACGTACCAAGGAATGCAGGCAGCTTCTAGGAGCTAGAAAAGGCAAGTAAATAGATTCTCTTTTAGAGTCTCTTCGAGAATCTCAATTCTTTTCTAGAGGAGCAGCCTTGCCAGCACGTAGGTTATAGGACTTCTAACTTCCAGAACGATAAGATAAATTTGTTTGATTTTAGATCACTAAGTTTATGGTAATTGCAAGAACAACAGGAAACTAACACGACCATCTAGTTTATACAGTTTAATGCAGAACAGTGTTGTTTATGCTGGTCTTTCCTTATCGTTATTTACAGTCAAGATGAGTTCATTGCAAACATTCTAAATATTAATTAATTAAATGCTAAGCATCATCCTAGAAGCAGTCATTCCCCGTGGGGAAGGTGGCACTCCTGAAGGAAGATCTTATAGCAAGTGGGTAAAAACTCCAGGGTTGAGGGCCAGATAGATCTAGATTTGAGTCTCTTCTCTGGAATATTACGTTATACTAATCTTATAAGGTCAGTGAGAGCATTAAGTACATAGAACTGAACAGAAGTCCTGGTACATAGTAGGTGTATATGGTAGCTAACAGAGCTATTATTGTTATTAGAATGAATAGATTACTGAACTAGCATGTTTAGCAAAGACTAGGTAGCAGGAATGTGATACAAGTCAGGCCACAACGATAAGGCCAACCAGAGTAGAGCCTTTCAGAAGTGAAGATACTGTGTTGGGAAAACAGGCTTAGAAGGAGAGACTTGAGTTTGCCCTTAATTATCTATGTCATGATCTTAGGCAAGTTACTTTACCTCTCTGACCCACGATACCGTTAGCTAAAATTTGCATAATGATACCCACCAGGTCATAGTATCATTTTGAGAACTAAATACAATTATGTATGTGAAACTTGGGAAAATCTTAGCCCACTGTTATGTAGTGCCTCAGGTTAGGGAGGTAGCAAGGACAGTACTGTAGGTTCTGTTTTTATAAGGTATAAACTGGTAGATGGTCTTTAGTGAAGCCAACAGATTGAAGAAAAATAGCTGACAAAACTCAAAGGCAGGTTGAAACCAAATTGTAAGGAGTCCTGAATCCTAACTGGGATGGCTTGACCTAAAGGACCGAAAGTGGCTTTTATAATAGAACTCATCAAGCATAAGCCATGCAGGGTTTTATGTAATACTGTACTATAAATTCCTATCAGTTTGCTTGTAATGAAGATGATGGGGGAGTTTATGGAGAGGCACTCCTGGGTGTTTCTATAGGCCAGATGGCTTCAAAGTTTGCTAGCAGCAGAATACATGTTTTGTAGTACACGTAAAAAGTAAATATTAATGCACAATCACAATATATAAAGCACAAAATGTTTGTTTCGATATAATTATATTAGGCAGATAGGTGCTGAGCAACCATTTACAAAGCTAAAGATAAAACAATGATCCGGTCACTGTGTTTATGGAGCCTAGTCTTACGTAACATATAGGTATAAATTAAACAACTACACAAAGTATGTTTCATGTAACAGAATGTATAATCATGTAATAGATGTATATTTCATGTAAGTTTTAAAGAGAAACTATAAAGGACTGTGATAACATATGCAGGGAGGTTCTGATACTTTCTACTATGGACTGAATCATATCCTACTCCAAATTCATATAGCAAAGTCCTCCCCCCCCAATATGATAAAACTTGGAGATGGAGCCCATAGGAAGTACTTAGGCTTAAATAAGGTTATGAGGGTAGTCTTTTTGATGGAATTTGTGTTCATCATGAGGAGAGACACCAGAGAGCCCTCTCTCTCTGTGCCTCCTCTCTCTTCCCCCCCTCCTCCTCCCTGTCCCAGTTCCCCTCCCCTTCCCTCCTCCTCCCCCTCAAATGTGGACACAGTAAAAAAGTAAACAGGAAGTGAGCCCTCATACTGATACCTGATCTTGGACATTCAGCCCCCAGAACTGTGAGAAAATAAATATCTGTTGTTCAACCTATCTGGTCTATGACATTTTGTTATGGCAGCCCCGGCTGACTAATACACACTCTAGGATGTTTGTATCCCTGACATCTACTCTTTTCTCCCACCTTGGGTAGATGCCCTGAAGGCAGAAAGGACTTGCTCCCCCCAGAACCTACAGAATTGCCCCTGATTGGTGTGATCCAATTCAAGGGCAACTGTCTTATGCCTGGAGCAATTGCCTCTTAGACCTCCCATTTACCCATTGACTTCACTTTCCCTCGGCAATCAATTTCAATGCTTGGGTGTCTTCATGTGTGTAATAGCTAAGGTGTAGACATGATGTAATCTCCATGATCATATAAGAACCACTTCTTTCCCTGCTCTGTACATAGTCAATATCTACCTTCTGATTTGACATGGGTGACTGGGAAGAAAGACGCTCCTTATCAGAACTGGAATATGACAGAGCAGGTATGGCATGAAATAACAATTATTTATTGGAGAATCAAGGACTATTAGAACAAATAAAAACAACAAAAAGTAAGAAAGAAAATGAGGAGGAGGACAGGAGAAGAAGGTAAAGAGAAGCCATTGAACACCTAGAAAAGAAGATCTCAGTGTGAAATTAAATTTGACACTGGTTTGGAAAGTTCACTGAGTCAAAGTGATTCCCAGAGAAAAGTCACTTGCTGCTGTTCGGTTGATTGAATATCTCTAAGCTAATAGAAGAGTAAGTGCTTCAGACAAACAAAAGGCAAGTTAATGCTACTGACTCCACTTTTATGATCTGCTTATTCTGACAAGGACAAAACTCGTCTCCACATAGCCTGCGGCCAAAGCCTCTAAGCAATTTATTACTCTCTTCCTTTTCCAATTTATTCTCCACACAGCAGCCAGAATTATATTTATAAATATAAGTTGGGTATTTACAAACATAAAATGGATCACTCCCTGCTCAAAACTTCCCAGCGACTTCCTTCGCATTTAGGATAAAACACAAGCCCCTTGCCATAGCCTGCAAGGTGCCCTGCCTTGCTCTACAACTCCATGTGATTGCTGCTCTACTTCCACACACTGTCCCCCTGGCACGAATACCTTCTTAACCTCGCCAGTCTCCTTCTAGCCAAGAAAGCTGAAGGCTCAGCCTGTAAAGGCTGTTCTTCCACTTCCTCACTGAACTGTTTCTTCTCAGGTGTCAGGCCCCATGCACGACTGCCATATCCAAAGGGGGTGCCAAAGGACCTTTTTGTTCTCTTCTTTTGTGGTACCAAGCATGGATGTCTTCCCACGAATGTAGGTTCTGCCCTTTTTGTTTGTCATTCTACTAGCAGAACCCAGCTGATTGTCCTGCACGTAGTGGGCACTCAAGTACTTTTGAATTAATGAATAGACAGGGATGGATATGCGTGTGGATGGGCAGGTGGACAAATGGAGAGTAGAATGGTAGATGGAAGAAGGATGTGTGAACCAGACAGCAATTTTAAGAGAATGAGTAAGTCTATTTTAAGTTAAAGTTAAGACCCTTTAGGACAGTTAAAGCTGCCTCACTAGGCCAAGTACAAAGTCGTGCAAGCACTGTTTGCCCTCCTGGTTTCCCTCCCTGGTGCAGTACTCTAGCACAAGAAATAGCAACACTACACCTTGTCTTTTTTTTTTTTTCCTTCTTCTTCTTCTTGTGCCATATGATCTTGTTCACTGATTTACTCCAGCTTCTAGTTCTCTGCCAAGTATTTAGTAGGTATTTGATGAATACTTGTTTGATGAACAAAAGTAAAAGATTTTCATGCCAAGAATCATGCCAAGTGACTCACATACATTTTTTTTAAGCTGAGCAATATGTCACAGTATGAATTGACATTACTGGATTTAGGAAACAATGCTTAGAAAAATAAAAATATTAAAAATCCTTCTAAAATACAGTATGTCTACTTTCTCTCTGTTATATATAGGCTAATGAGCACAATTTGACCTTTCCTTGATATCTCAAGATTACTAATGTGAACATCATTGCTTCTGTCTCTGAAGAGGTAGCTCTGCCCGACATCTGCAGGAAGGAAACGAAGCACATGAACAAAAGTAGGCCTCACAACTGCCCCAGCCATCTATGCAGAAATTCTAAGATGATCAAACAAACAAGTTTCCTTGGGAAGGAGAAATGGATCCAAAGGTGAATAGCTTTGGAGCTACTGAGAGCACTGCCTAGGGAGTCCCACGGGGCCAAACCATATCTGCCCCTTCTAGTGATGAAGGGGCATGTGAAAGCAGATCGCAATGCCTGGTTCACAGGGTTTTGTCCTCCCGCTCCTGGTAACTAACCACCCTGTGATCCTCATTTTCCACTGTCTGGGGGAAGTAGCCAGCTTCCTCCTGTCTCCCACCCTTGCACAGAAATAATTTGCTTCTTTTACCCAAAGATACTAAGTCCTAAAAAAGACTTATTTGTATGTTTTCCTCTCTAGAGTTATTTGCATTTGGAAAGGAGGTAATGAATGAATCCACAGAGTGGTTCTTAAGTGATAGAATACCAAACAAAATAGTGAAATTGGATGTATCATTTGCTTAGTGCATTGGTTTGCTCATTACTCTTTAAATTAAGTCACTTAAGGAATGTGGTCTCTGCCATTGAGCAAGGCAAGGCAGAGACTTGCCCCACACCTTTTAATATGTATAATTACAATTTTATGTACTACTATCTCTGCTTATCAAATTTATATAAAAACTTTCTTCAAATGCAGTATGGTAAAGCATAGCCAATACATTTCCTACATGGAAAACCATGTAACTGCTGTGTCTTTCTATAGTTGCATCTCATTCTGACTTATTGAAGGATTTCAGCTTTTCATAGAAAGGGTTTTAACGAAGCCACTTTAAGCCCTTTTTAGATTTGAAATGATAAAAGCATTGGCGGGACTTGTAAGCGATAGCACAGGGGTTGCCATACGAACATCTTTAACAGCGGAAACCTGCCCCCCTCCAAAGAGAGCACTTTGCTATTTATGAGGATTTAGGGAAGAGAGTGAAATGCAAGCATGATGTAATTTTGAAAGATCCCTTTGAAAGCAGACATTTCCAACCTCAGTAGAAACGGGATCGGTTTATCTGAAAGTCTGCAGGTGGCACATTTTCCATTTCTGTGGCCATTAGAGGATGGCTCTCTGACTGGAGGGTGACTTAGGGTTGCTGAAATTCCCTTTGTAACAAAAGAAAATCTCCTGGATAAACTAGTCACTGCTAAAATGATTCATTTAGATGGTGATTTTACAAAATACACACATTAAAATCCACTAATGTTTTAATTGCAATCTCAACAAGTAAATTTAATATTCCAAGGTGAAAAGAGAGGTGGCTTAATTTGTTTGGCTGCCTGTTATTATTGTTTATAAGTTTATGTTTATGTTTATAGCCACTGAAATTAAATAATAAGGCTGTCTCTATACCACCTACAAGTCCAACTTGCATCATTATTTACTAAGCTGTGAAGCAGAAAATAAGAAATGGACTGTTTCGTTAGGAACATAATGTGGTTGGCACCTTCTGAAATGGCTCCAAATGATTGCCACTCTCCAGTGTCGAAACTTCGGCAGTTCTTTGCCCCTGGATGGTGTGCAGCATATAGTAACTTGATTCTACCACAGGTAATATGGAAAAAGTGATGGGGTACCACATCCATGGTTAAATTATGAAAAACTGATATTGCTCTTTTTTTTTCCTGTCTTTCTCTTCTCCTCTCTTTCCCTCTCTCTCCTCTGTCCCCTTCTCTCCTCTCCTTTCACCTCACCTTGCCTCCCCTCCCCTATCCTTCCCTTCCTTTCTCTTCCTCTCTCTTCCCTCTTCTTTTCTTCTCCCTTTTCCTCTCCACTCTTGCTTTCTATTATGAAGCCAGCCACTATTTTGTGAACTCCTGTATGGAGTAACCCATGCAGGAAGCAACTGAGCTGCTTCTGGATAATAACCAAGTGGAAAATAGGTTGCCAGTCCAACACCCATGAGGAAGAGAATCCTGCCATCAGCCCAGTGAACGAGCATGGCAGCAGACCCTCCACCAGTTGAGCCTTCTGTTGAGACCACAGTTCTAGCCAATACCTTGGTTGCAGTCTAGAAAGATCTGCCATAGAAAAACCTGGCTAAGGCCACACCAGATTCTTGACCTATAGGAACTATGAGATAATAAATGTGGCTTTTACCCACTTAGCCACTTGGGGGTGATTTGTTATGCTATAATAGATAACTAAATCAATAACTTTAAAATATATAACATCTTACATATTAGAAGACCAAAGTGTATTATGTCTATACAATGTAAAACAGGATAAGATTGAAGAATATTTGGTTTTGTGGAAATAATATCTATACAACTGTTACTTCATTTCACGAATCCAATTTTCCCCATGATTCTGGTTGCAAATGGAACTGAATCAAATTTCCCTATAAGGTCAACATTAAACCTAACCACTGAATTTTATTCAGTTCTCATCCCACCCAGTTTGTGACCAGAATCACAGAAAGAGTCAAGTTCATGAACTGAAGCACCACTGTATAATTATATTAACTTCCAAATAAAACTAAGCCGCTTTATTTACAAAACCAAGGGTTAAAGAAACCAGAGCGTCAGGCCAGCAATCAGAAGTTATATAACATTTTGCCAAAAGGCATAAAGAAATCTTGATTTTAGTTTTAAAGAATTTTAATCTTTATCAACCAAATCACTAGGGAAGTAAACAGAAATCACTCTACATAGTCTATGGACAGGGAGATTTAATTCAAGAATTAGGAAAGTATTGAGAATTCTGAGGGAACAAACGAGACCAGAATTACCCAGAGAGCAAGAAGTTGCTAATCCCCTTGTAAGAGCCCAAGAGACTACACTTGCTGCTGGTATCCCCAAAGGGACTCAACAGGAGCCACGTCCCACTGTTACCACTGCTGGCTCTTCTTGCCTAAGATGCAACAGAAAGAGAATGGTTTGTTCTGTCTTCCCGCCTTTGAACATCTCATGAAGTTCTGCTGGCAGACTTTCCTGTGAGACCAACTAAAAAGAGGTTCTGGGAAACACAATGCCTGTAAAATGTTGGGTACGTGCCTAAGTGCAACTAAACATTATCTGCCACATACACGAAACCAATTTAAATATCTCCCTTTAAGCAATAGCATGTATTTTTCAAAACTGAAACTACCAGAAAAGATCACATGGTATAAGAATTCTTGAGCTGTTTAGGTGAGTGTTACAAATTAAACACAAGATTACTACAGTATTCATATGATGACAGCAGAATTGAATGCATACATCAATTTCATCACATATAAAACTGAGGGATTCAGGTTTTTAAAGTGTTATCAAGCCTGTTACAGGACTGAGTTTTGGACCAAACAATTCAGTTGATTGAATTGTTTTGTCAATTCAGTTTTGTCAGAAATGCCTTACATAGAATACTAACCTGACCCGCCAGATTTATATCCTCATTGCAATGAGAAGTGGAACAAAAAAAATGCATATGTTAGATATCACTGCTTTCAAATCCAAATAGCTTCCTTGCCCTTGTTTAGAATTGTTTGGGGTTCCAAATATGCAGCCCTGTATCTCTAGCCATACTGCACAATACTGAATCCCTTGAATTATCTACTTTCCACTCAACTTGACAAGTTTTTCAGCCATATGCTTGGAAGGAAATCAAGTTATCAATTAATTTTTATGTGGTTATTACTCTAGTTTTCATAACCATTTTAACCTTTTTTTATTCTATGCATGTTCTCAAAAGGCCTTTGCCTCACTGAAGAGTATGCTATTTGGAGGGAATGCAATGTTTTCAATTTAATGAATATTTACAGAAGGTCAAGACATTCGAAGCACTGTGGTAGCTGCTGCCCCACATCTCTTTTCAGTTCTACTGCCATGAGCTTCACACTCTCCCTGAGCCAGACCTAGTGTTAAGTGAGTAGTTATCAAATGACTGATCAGCTCAAGAAAATGTACAGATTCAAAGGAACTAAAGGTTTTCCATTAAGCCACAGTCTTCCACCTATTATTGTAATAGATTTATTTCCAATCTGCCCTCAGAATCCCTGGTAACTTCTCAGAGGCATGGTTACTGCAGAGTGGAGAAAAACCTATCTTGTGTTAATGTGTGGATTTGTACGGGTAATTGGATTTCTTCCTTCTTGAAGAAATACAATTAGAAAGTCATGTCTCCGGTCCTCTGCCTTAAAGAGCCTAGAGGACCCTCAACTACAATTTCCACACTCCTTTCAGGAGAAGTTCCTAAGCAGAGCTGAGTAGCAGAATTGCAGCTGCTCCTGAAGGCTACTGATGGGGAAGAAAGTTGATATTTGCATCTGAAAATCTGTACTCAACACTAATGTATTCTGTGAGGTCCCAGAGTGTGCAAGGGCCTTTCTCATTGTCCCATCCTTGATCCTTATTTGTTCATCTGGATGTCGACTAAGTGGGGCCTAAATGGACAACAGGACTAGGTCAATAATGCAATTGGCTTAGGTGCCAGTGGAAGACGGCTGCCTTTCCAATGAGCACTTGTGCAACTTCTGCTGCCTTTCAAGACCCTCTGAGATGATGGAAAAGGAAGATGCAAAAGGTTTAATCTCATAAATACAAAGCAAGAACACTGAAAAAGTTGGAAAGTAGATGCACAAGATGAAACCCAAAAAGTTAAGACTTAATTGAAGAAAAGAAGTCTGAGAAGCAACTGAATTCATATTGCAGGATCCCACAAAACACTTGTAAAGTGGAATCATTTCTCTTCCCTAGAGACTGGGATAAAAATGAGGCCAAAGATGGGAGGAGCAGTTAAAACTCGGCTTACAAAGAAACTCAAGATCATCTCTTAGACTTAGTAATGCTTCACCTGACAAAAAGTCTGGAAATGTATTCTCCAGAAAGGAAAACAGAACTCTGCTCTGGAGATGCAAGCACTGTTGTTAGGAATGTGATACTAAGAAAAGGAAGAAAATACAAATACCTGCTTACAAAATCATGAAATATGCCTGTCTCCTTCTTTACTATCAGCCCCCTTTCCTAACCAACTCTTCAAAATTCTACTAGGAATGTTTCTCCTCTCCAAAAACAGATTGGAAAATTGTATTTTTAGAAATCTTACTAGCCCTGGGGAAAAAACCTAAACCAATAATACTGAGATTCCCCATTATAACGCTGCTATACTTTAGATCTAAAATGTACCCCCAAAGGCTCATGTGTTCAGAGATGGGTCTTTAGGAAGGTGATTGGATCAAAAGAGGACTATACTCATCAGTGGATTAATTCCTGGTTGAGTTCATAGCCAAATGTGCTGTTAAGAGCCTGGCTGGAGGAGGTTCTTCACTCTTAGTGAGAGCTGGAAGACTGAATTCTTTTCTCTCGGCCCCTTCCACTCTCTCTGATTCTCTTCTCTCTCCTTCCTGGCTACCATGGGTTAAGCAGCTTTAATCCACCATATTTTAACAATGCCATTTTTGCCTTGCAGCCAGATGACCATAGACTGAAATCATGAACCAATACAAACTTTTTCTCCTTTAAGTTGTCTATGTCAGGTATTTGGTCCCAGTGATGAAGAGCTAATAGGAATGCTGGTCAGTGAGACCCATAATTAACAAGTCTACATAAACAGAGCTTCCATTTACTTAAATATAACAGTGACCTAAGAATGAGTACAAAACAAAACAAGAACACTCTACTTAAAAGGTAAAAACCTAAACAAATAGAAAAAGCAACATGGGGAAAATAGAAAAATGCAAATATTCATTAGAGAACTAAGAACAGTATATTATACAAAAGAAACATTCAGAGAAAAAACACTCCTAAAAATTAAAACTATAGTAGCATGCATTTTTAAAATTCAATAGAGACATTAGAAGACTTGTTTTTAATCGGAGGAAATTTCCCTCAAAGATGCGCAAAATGACAAAATAGAAAATGGGAGATTTGAAACAGAAAAAAAGTGAAGTGGGGCAGATAAAAGAAGTAAATACTCATCTTCCACAGGGAGGAAGCTGTAGACAAGTGCTGGAAAACCAAAAAACAGTAACACAAGTTTGTATGTGGAAACATGGAGGTAACCAAAGGCAAAATAATCAGAATCAGTTATCTTTAGAGATGAAAGCCAGTGTTATGTGGGCAGAAGACTGCTGTTTTTGGCAACAAGCACTAAATAAATCTTTAAAATATTCTTTTGTATGCTTAATTTTAAAAATACTGTTTTTCTAAACAGCACAGTATACCTGCCTTTTCAAATCTTAAGAATGGCTTTTAAATTTTGGGTACATTACTTAAATACTGTACGGTTGCCTTCTCTGCATACAGACAAGAATATCTACAGGAAAGAAGAATATCTACCTCCCTCACCAATTCGCTATAAATGTCAAATATGATAAAGTACATGAAGAGTTAATCAGCACAGTGTATTAAGGGCACAGTAAATGTTATCAATTATTTTTATCCCATAAATTGGGTAGAAATAAATTCCTTTGTCATTTGCCAGAAGATTATTTTATTCCATCTTTCCTGGTGATGGCACAAACATAAAATTTCAAAAAGAAATTGTAGTCCTACAGTCGTCTCTGGATTTTATAGAAAACATTAGCCAATGAGTGGTTTCTCTACACCAACCATCGGCACCTATCGTTACATTTCTTTCCTGTCTCCTCTGCATCAGAGACAAACCTGGAATGGTGCACTCCTGAGTGTCATGATAGAGGTAACTTGGGCATATTTGTTCCGTGATGAAGGAAAAGTTATTTTCACTTTATCATTTAATTCTTCTTCTCATCCTAACAAATTTTCAAAGAACTTCAGAAGAAATAAAAACAATCACAGTTTTTGTGGTAGAACAGTACTCCAAAGATGTCCACACCCAAATCCCTGGAACCTGAATATGTCACTTTATATGCTATGGGGAGATTCACAAATATAATTAAGGTTATTAACCTTAAAACAGGGATACTGTTCTAGATTATCAGGATGCCCAAGTTCAATCACATGTGCTCCTAGAACAGAGCACTTTGGCTGGAAGCAGGAGAGATGTGGAACAAAGGGAAATCAGAACGGTTAGAAGTGAGAGAAAGACTACGCGTGCCATGTTTGGGCCACTTGAAAGCATGAAAAAGGGTGCAGACAACTGCCAGCAGCAAATCCCAGCCCTTGGCTAGCAGCCAACAAGCAAACAAGGACGTCAGTTATACAAAAGGAGAAAGTGAGTTCAGGGAGAAAACCTGACTTGGTTTGGAAACAGATCTTTCCTCAGAGGTGCCCGAGGGAACGCAGTCCTGCCAACACCTTGAGTGCGGCATTGCCAGACCTTAGCAAAGAGTTTAGTTGCATCCACCCAAACGCCTGACCAACAGAAACCGTGATACAAGGCATTTGTGTGGATTGAATCTATGAAGTTTGTGGTAAATTGTGGCAGCATCGAATGCTGATATAATATTCTAATAGGTCATACTTCTGGCAGAGCTTTATCTAATTCAGAATGGACAGTATGATCCATTGGATTTTGTAAATACTTAGGTGTTTTACAACATCAAAGTATAATATTGTTGCAGCTTGTATAAAAAGAATCTTCATGATATAAATATTAAGTACTTTTATCTTCAAGAAATCAATGTAGCCTGACAGAATCTATATGCTTCTGCATATAAGTCAGGTTCCAATAGCTCGGTAAAAAGCCATAAAGCTTAAAATACTTCTCAATATCAGCCACATTTTAAAGCTGATTTGGTCATTCATTAACTTTACAAATAGCTAAAGACACTAATATACACCATAAAGTATAACCTGACATTTTTTTCTGTCATTACTATTAGGCTACTTTTTAGTTTTCATTGAAATGTGGGTGAAATACATTATAGAAAATTACTTAATTCATCTCTAAAAGAGAACATCTAAGTACAGAATAAATAATAGCACAAGGTCTTAGATTTCAGTGAACTAAGATATTATCACTCACAGTATTTTATACTATAGGACTCCATAAAATGTCCATATTCTGGGAATGTTCCCTGGGTTAGCTACTAGAAAATGAAGCAGAAAAAAAAATGTTCTAAGTAAGGTTTGAGACTGTGTGTAATCAGCAGATAATGAAAAATAATGGAGGCTCGTAGTGGATCGAATTAGAGCAGTGAAGTTAAGACAATGACAGGACTCCGAGGAAGAAGGCTACAGTCATATCACACAGTTGTTGAGTACTCTCAAAAAAGGCATAAAAACAGATCAACCTGAAAATGAAAAAAAAAAAAAAACAAGATGTCGCCAGTTATCCTAAAATATTAACAAGTGAATTTAAATTATTAATGATAACACCTGTATGTCAGCAACTGCTCAGGAGCAAGTAAGGGAAAAGGAAAGGTATTCATGATATATCTGAATTTATAACAACCTCAAAATAATCTATATATACTCACTGGAAATATCAATACCTCATCATAAAAAAAAAACTACAAGGAGTTTTGAAAACTCCTAGTCTTGAGTGAACATAGAGTAAAATCTCAGTCCCTCCACTGTTCTTGATAATTTGGGAGGTAATAGCGACATGCTCCAGAGACACAGCTTTCTGCAAGCAGAAGTACAAGGGCCACATGGGCTTAAGGAAATGAGACCATTGCAATGGAATCCAGCAGAGTAAATTCCCAACTTATAAATGAGTCCCATTCAGAGAGAACAATCATAAGTCGGATTCATTCCTAAGTCTGACGAAGTGAGTCCAATGCATTTTTGACACAAATATATAATGTAAAGCATAAAAATACTTCACATGTTCCATGACCTTGTCCTTGTTCTTTAGCAGTGTGCCAGTGGTTGAACAATTCAAGTTATAGGAATGAGTGACATTGACTATCTTTTCACTTTGGTCCAACCTCTCAATTATTTTCACTTTTGTTTCCATGGTTATCGCTTTCACTTTCTAGCAGTCCCCTCCACATCACCGCTGCTTTCCCTCTTGCTTCTGGGCATCCGGGCTCTGACTGAGCACTGCACTACTCTACACTGTCGCCCTGCTCAGTAAGCAGACAGCAGCAGAACTGTGACAATGTCCAGCAAACACTTGGGCTACTTCTGCAATATGTTCACATCTACGAATGTTCGTAATGTGAGGTCCATTCCTATCTGTGAAAGTTTGTAACTCAAATGTTTGTAAATTGGGGATTTACTGTATTGACCAGTTTTGTCCAAGTGGCAGTCAAGGTTAGCAATTTCCAGTATGGAAGTATGAAAGTTTACAAGATGCACAGGATAAGCAAACAGTCTCTAATGGCAGAAACAAGGATTAGAGAAAAAACGAAGCAGTGGAAGTAGAGAGGCAGGTTGGCCTGTGGCCACATATTGACTGCTACTCATTAAAATAGTCTATCCACAAGGAATGTGTCTTACATTTTTAACTTAATCAAAAGAAGAGTGATATTTTACGACAAATGTAAATTATATGCAATTCAAATATCAGTATTCATAAATAAGACTCTACTGAGACACAGCCATGCCATTTGTTTATGTATTTGGCTTTCTGCACACTACAACAGCAAAGTTGAGTAGCTGTGACAGAGACTAGATGGTCTAGAAATCCTAAATTATTTACTGGCTTTTTTTTCAGAGTTTTTAAACTTTTACGTTTTGTAACTTTTTAATACATTTTCTCTTTTAGAGCAGTTTGGGGTTTATATCAGCATTGCACAGAAGATACAGAGAGTTTCCTTATAACTCTTGCCCCAACATGTGCACAGTCTCCCCAGCCATCGATATCCCCCACCACACTCAGACATTTGTTACCTTTCGTGAACCTACACTGACACATCATTATGGCCCATAGTTAACTTTAGCTTTCACACTTGATGTTGCATATTCTAAGAGTCTGGACAAATTATAGTGACATTCATCTACAATCATAATGTCATACAGAGATTTCACTTCCCTAAAAATTCTATGTACTCTGCTTAACTGGCTCTTTACAGAAAAAAAAAAACTGCTAATCACTATTGTAGACCCTCAGATGCTGCACTTACATAGCTGCACATTTTTTATGAAGATTTAAAGAAATAAAATACCCCAGTGAAATTTGAATTGCAACTCTTACAGCAGTATAGAGGATGAATTAGATGAAGAAGCAACTATATACAGATCAACCATTTAGAAATTATTACAAGGACCCCAACTGCAGATGAAAAGAGGATGCACTTGGAGAAGAAGGAGGGGACAAGTTACAGCAGGGGAGAAATGTCTTGTAAGACACTCGGAATTGACAAAATTTGGCTAGAAAGAGAAGATAATAGAGAAGGGAGAAAAACACTATTTTAGTTTGGTTGGCTTAACTGATATTATTTGAAGCAGACAAAAGGAGGTCCTCCTTTTGGGATAGAAGAAAGAAAATAAAAGTAAAATGATCTTGGCATCATACATTAAAAATCTGGTATATTTGCAATAAATCTAGGTAGTATGACACACTCTGATAGAGTATAAACCACTTTTATGACATTTATTGTATAAAATATTGTGTTCTTTCTATATTGTGATCCTCCAGGGACATAATCCACATCTCATTCATTTAATGCCCTGGCACACAAGTTGTATTTAATACATAACCCGCACATATTCTTGAATATATGAATTGATTGTAAACTCCTTAAGGGTAGCAATGTCTTTTAAGTGTCTCCAGAGGCCCTCGGCACACAAGACAGAGCAAGGAACAGTATAGACATGAACAAATGGCTGTGAGTGATGTCAAGGGGATAAACCTTCTCACCTGCAGGAAAAGAATACATTGGCCATCATGGTACCTTGTATCTTTAGTTAGTCCCAATTCTATAACATCACTTTGGATAGAGATATGGCCTGGTCAAGAACTCCTCTCCCTATATCTGAATATTATTGAAGCAGAAAATTTGCTTTTTACCTTTCTGTCCTCGGTGGACAAAGAGAGACAATAGTTGCTATTTTAAAAGACAGGTTCTTGGGAGAGTTGACTGTTCAGATGAATAGGAAAGCATTTTGGCAGTGAGGAGAATAAACACAAGGGTGTTCAGAAAGCCATCAGGAAATGCCAGCCCCAGAGGCTAAATAAACCTATCTGCCAGTGACATTATTCAAAACCATAGTCCAAACTGCAATTGTCTGGCAAATAGACTCTCACATCATTAGGTGAAAATGATAGGTAGTGACAGGCAAAATTGAATGGAGTCTACCTGCTCCATTTATCAAATGCCTGAGGGTCATTCCTAAATGTATAGATTACCATTTGAGGTTAAATCGCTCACCAATAGTTGCCAAAGAATAAGAGAGATTAAGGGCGTGCTAGGGAGAGTCCGGGTGATGGTGTGGCTGACGCTCATCTCCTCATCTCATCGGTGGCAATGACACCTAGTGAGGCAAATGAGGCCAGAACCCAGAGCCCAAAGAGTAAGGTCTGCAAGTAGCGCAAAGGAGATCAGCTCATGGGCCAAAATGACTTTGGTCCACTGAAGAATGCCCTCTAATTTGAACCCTTTCCCTTTATCTCTACCAGCTCATAGTCACTAGTTCCTCGTCACAAATTAGGGTGAATTTTCAATGCACAGCGCGCAATGGATTGTATGGGAGACCTACTAGGATTAAAATATACATCTCCTCCTTTTCTCAACTTAACAACCACCCACAGATACTCGGCCAAAAAACATCTTCCCAAAGCCCCACACAACCCAGAATCCTAAATCATGCTCCCTTTTTAGGCAAATGACTCTAATAGGCTTCTTAAAGAGTCTACAGCATTTTTCCTAAACTAGAAGCTTTAATACTTTTCTGAGGGCTTTTCATCTCAGGAAGCCAACTGGGAAGGCCCAGAATAAAAGCTTCCAGGCTTAGTCATAGCCCAGAAGGTTCTCATAGAGAAAGAGAGAAATGACAGTGGAAAGCTGGCGCCCCTTGAGCTGACCGAAGCCCTCTACACCCAGGTCATTGCCATCTATGCACTATGCAGAAGGGAAGTTGTCGGCCTCTTCAGTCTTGTGGTAGAGCAGGAAGCAAGTCATCTTCTCATCATTTTGAGCTGCAACAACCCGTCTTGCCCCATTTTTGCTTGTCAATCATCATGCAGAATTCATCCATTAAAAAATAAAATGAATTAGCCTTTATATTTCAAGAGTAACTTTCAACTGATAGTTCAAAGCACCAGTCAAATTCTCACATCTTTCTCTAGAGAGCCATAGCATATGAAGTTCTTTTTAATCCAATCATGCTTTTTTTTAATGACTGGAGATCATTAGAAAATAGAGGTTGTAGGATGGATCATCCTTGAAATTGTCCATTAAAAGAAAGAAAATATTCATAGAGACTTCCTATGGAGGACTTAGCTGTTATTGAAGCAGAAAATTGTGTTTGATCACATAAGCGTGACCAAGGATGGGATAAATATGGAAGGAAACAAAAGAAAAAAGAATTTGTCCCTGCCTCAAGGAATATGGTAAGGAGGGAAGAAAAAGGAGATGGTCAAGCTTTTAGGTTAGGTGGGCTGTTTGAATAATGTCCTGTGGATTTCTGTGTGACCTTGGGCAAATGTTTGAAACTCTCTGTACCTTAGTGTCTTCATTTGATTCAAAAACTGATGAACTTTATCTCACGTGAATTTTGTAACAAATTGACTTTTACTAGTAGGTGCTACAAGATGACTTCATCCAAACCTTACTCTCACATTTGAAGCAGGGATCAACAGAATGATAGTAATTTGGTGGCAGTGACTTGATAGACTGTAATGTCTAGAGCAGGAAGGAGTCAGGGGGACTTGGATTCTAGACACAGCTCTGCCACTACAAGATTAAGATTTACTATTTCTATGGCAATTTTCAGTTTATAAATATATGAACCTATGTTCTAAATGGGTGTTCAAAAGTAAGTAACATTTTATGAGTGACAAATTGAAGAGGTGATCAGATGTAAGTCTAGCTCTTCCATCTTCCCATCTTACGATTCTAATTACTAAGCCAAACAAAATAATGAATAGTTTAGAAAGGAATACAAAGAACAAAGAAAGATTCTAGTGTCCCAAAAGGTTTTACAGATCACTGGAGTCTTGCATTCCCTCCAGAAGCAGGGGTAGGAGATGACCCAACACATTGAAGATTAGAGCATGTTAGTAAGTGGTACTGATGGCCTAAGCCAAGGCAGGGAGCCAGAGCTGAAGACGATGGGCAGGGATGAGAGAGAAGAACCTGAATAAAGCAAACGAGATTGCTAAAATATGATATGAAGAAAAGTCTGGAAGGCTGAGACCAGCATTTGGACATACCACAAAGCTAAACGGAGGTGAGATCAGCTACAGGAAGAAACCAGAGATCTTGAGGTTCATGCATGACTTAGCTCTTCTCTGAACTCCTGTCACCCTTATAGTCAACACCTGAGTGAACACCCAGCATTTCTATAAATATCTTCCATCTCGTATCTTCATGAATAGATTTCTCCAAGGCTGAAACTGCAACTTATCCTGCCTTCTCTCATAGACAGCAGAGAACAGAAGCCTGACTATATATATGGATTGGTCAACTAGTTAAGACAAAGACAGTTCTTCTAATGCTGTGATCCATGTTGTTGGCACCAGAATGGAACTGCAGTTACAAGAACATGGTCCACCCAACCAAAATAATACAAAAGTAGCTCAGCTCCAATATTTTATTTTCTCTAATACCTGACACAATGAAAAGATTTTCATCAAGAGCATTTCTCAAAAATTTTATATTAAAAAATTCTCTCTCCTGCACAAGAATTATACATACTGCACCAAGTCTCAGGCCTCACTTCAAAACCCCCTGAAGCCATCCTTCAAAACTTTCTTGTTGGGTTGGGGATTTAGCTCAGTAGTTAGAGTGCTTGCCTATCAAGTGGCAGGCCCCAAGTTCGATCCTCGGCACCAAAAAAAAAAAAACAAAAAAAAAAAAACAACTTTCTTCTTTCTTGTTTTCTCCTTCTGGTCCTTTCCCTCATCTCCCAGATTCTTTATTATCTAAAGCTTAAAAAGAATCCAAAGAAGAAGCAGGGAAATATTGAATAAACCAACGTGGAATTCTTGAGAATGAAGAAGGGAGATTTTTTTTTGTAGATATTCACATATTAACCATTTTCACACAAAATTCTAACATCTATTCTGCATCGATCCAAATGTGTTGGAGTGGGTATGTTTGCCAGCCTTCTGTTACTGTAATAAATACTGGAGCTAAATCAACTTATAAAGAGTAAAGTTTTACCTTGGTTCATAGTTTTGGAATTTTCAGTCCATGACTGGTTCTGCTGCTTTTGGGCCTGTAGTGAGGCAGCACATCATGGCAGTAGTGCATGGTGGAGCAAAGCTCCTCACCGCATGGCCAGGAAGCAAACAAAAGAGAAACAGGAAGGGGCGGAATTCTACCGTGATGAATGTCCTTCAAGGGCACACCCACCATGACTAGAGGACATCCCCTAGGCCCTGCCTTTTCAATGTTTCACTTCCTCCCACTGGCACCAACCTGGGGACTAAGCCTATACACATGCCCTTTCAGAGACATTTCAGATCCAAGTATAGCATAGATGTTCATTATTTTGCATCAGATCTAAATTACACCAGAAATGGGCTCCAAAGTGCCTGATTCCTCAGACCTAACTAGAGAGCTGGGAAGTAATCTGTCAGTGATGTATCTCCTGGCCTGGCAGTTTCGATACCTATGCAGTATTCTAGAGAGGAAAGCACACTTGCTGCCCTCTAGACTGGCCAAGAAAAAAGGCAATGGCTGAGAGTATGATTTGTGTAGAGAGAAGAGAGGCATTTGGATATAAATCACAAACTCAGAAGGTCCTCAGGGGAATTTTGAGTTTCTGGCTTGTCTAAATTTCAAGGGAAGAATCTGAGTCTTCGCAGAACATGGAAAGCTAACTTTCTCTGTTGCTGGCTGCTACTCCTAAAATCCCTTTGTCAAGGGTCAAAATATCATGTGTCTCTTGGGTACCTGCTCAAAATGAGAGCAGTTGTAATCTGGAGTTGCTAAATGAGCCTTGCTTCTCTTGTCTTGGGGCAGAATTCTTACAACTCTTGGAACAGCCTGGGGAGAACAGAGAACAAAGCTTATTTCTCCAGGGCATGCTAGTATTTTCATTCCAATATGGCTTTCCCTTTCTCCCCATTTAGCTTTCTCCTCCCTTCCTATTAACTGAGAGCAGCTTGAATCCAATTTACATATTCCCACATTAACAAGTCCTTGTAGGCCTTCTGTGAGGAGACTGCACCCAACCTACAAACCTCTCCCAAACTATGTGATGAAAGTCCAATTCTTGGGAGCTGTGTTCCTGCAAGTCAGAAAGATGCCCTACATATTTTTAACTGATCAGTCTAAAAACAGCTTCAGCCAATTTAAACCACTTTTTATAAAATATCATTTGCATCAGTTTTGACAGCTTGCCTGCCACTTTTCCACCCCATTATGATATGAAACAGCTGAGGTACCAACTCTGGGAGAAACTAACTTTCGGCTGGAAACTGCAACTTAACAGTAACAGTCACGGGCCTGGAAACTGGCTTTAGCCCACATTATGGAGTTCACCCTGGGAAATTTAGGACAAACAAAATCAATCTGAATAAGGCAGGGAAAGAACTAATTCTTTTGTGTTATATAAGTGGAGAAAAAGATCTTGCTGACACTGTGCTCTGTAGGGCCTCAGATGATGGTAGCAAAGCTAATTCAATCTTTGTTATGGGCACCATGGAGAATAGAATCTCCTTCACCAAGGAACCCTGCAGCCAGTGACCTAACAAAGAGCTGGCCTGCAGAGCGAGCTCCCAAGCCCTACTAGAAGACTCGGTTCAAAAATTGCCTGGAACTAAGGAATTGCCTCCCAGGAGCTAAGGACTTCGCCTTTACTCCTCTTGCCTGTACATTTTTCTACCTGTAACTGCATAGCCCAACTCTGAAGGAACATAGTGATGTATACAACTTGGACAACTACACAAGCCAGGTGAAATATATTCCCTAATCCATCCCCAAATAGTTTAAGCAGATTTTCCCTTCAGAAACTGGAACCCAAATTTTGGGGCAAAAACCAGAGTTGCAATTGCTCTGGGACAAAGAGAATCCTGTCTTGCTGTACAAGAGGGTTTTGTTTATTTATATCCAGGGGGGCAAGCTTTTCTTGCCTCCAGTGTATAGACTCTTCAGTAGAAGATCGAATACCCAGGAGAGAGACTCAGGCCCTTTACTCAACTGTTTCAGGGGAACGGGACCTTTGTGAGGAGCAGTTCTATACATCTCCAAAAGATCAAAAGACCTTTGCCCCAAGGCCAAAGGAGAATTGCCCCAAATGCCATACTGAGCATGGTTGCTTTTAATCCTAGTTCTCCCAAGATGCTTTCCTCACCTACTCCTCCTGTTTTTGATGACCCCTGTTTTGCTCCAGTGTTGACCTCAGCCCTCTCCTCTACCAAAGAGACAAAGGTTCAAATTATTCTCCCACACTCTAACCATGGTTTGAGGGTTTATAAGCTCTTCTCATGTCTATCAGCACATTCCAATCTTGCCTCCACTCGTGATCAGTGTGCAACAGCATTCATCCATTCACTCACTCATTCATTCAACAATTTCTATTGAGCACACACTATGCGCCAGGCACTATTCCAGAGCTCCAAATAAAGCCCTGACCAAAACAAATGAAAATCTCTACCTTTTTGGAGCCGACATTTCATTCAACAGGGAAAACAATGATATTGGACCTTTTAAGAGTATCATCTAAAATACTTTCTCTCACCTCTTACACTTTCCAGCAACCACCCCTACTAGCTATGATCTTTGTCTGCCCATAGCAATAGGATAATTCTGGTTCATCTAAGTCTTATGATATTTGATAATTTCTTAGGCATCTTCAAATATGATTAAAGAGATTTTTAAACAAATTTGTGAAATGCAATGTTTAAGTTTTTATTTTCACATAATTTTAGATTTACAGAAAATTTACAAAAATAGTTCACAGAGTTCACATAGGCACTTCACTCAGCCACTCCTAATGTTAACATCTTACATGACTAATGTACGTGTAACAAAACCAAGAAATTAATTTTTGAGCTATCCTGCAAAATAAACTACAATATGGGCTTTCTTCAGATTTTACAAAATTTTCTATTGTGCAATAATCTTTCTTCTGTCCAGTATCCCATTTAGGATTCCATATTACCTTCAGTTTTTAAAAATCCCTTCAACTTGTGACAGTTTCTTGGTTTCTATTTTTTCTGACCATTCAAGAGGACTGGTCAGGAATTTGTGAAGGCACCGAAATTTGGTTTGTCTGGTTTTTTTTTTTTTTTTCTCATAGTGGAAGGCAGTTATTCTATGGAATTCCATGGAATTTCCCCCTAAATATCCTATCAGGATATGCGTGATATCATCACGACATTACCGGTGGGGTTAATTATGATAATTTGGTTAACGTGGTGTCTGCCAGGAGTATCCACTGGAAAATTACTTTTTTTTCCCTTTCCATATTCTAATCAAGCTGACATTAAGGAGAGGGGAATTAGGCCCAACCTCATGTAAGAAGGACTATCAAAAAATTTGTAGGTATGTTGGAAGTACCAATCTATTTAATAAATATTTTGGGAAAGGTACTATGAGGTTAAGTAAATACCTCATTCAAAATTTTATCCACTACTTTTAGCATCTGTTTGTGGATCTTGATCTAATGGGGATTCCACTTCTCTATTTCCTTCTACACGTACCATTTAAAATTCTCCTGATGTGTTTCTTTCTCATTTATCTATTTGATAGCTTATTTATGTCATTCTGAACTCAGATATTGATTACATTTGTGTTTCCAGCTTATCTTCTAATTTTGAGGTACAGATTTTAATTCCCATTCTACAGATAAAGAAATTAATATTCAGTGTTTCCATGACTCACCCTGATTACAGCCGCTCAGCTACAAATAGGACCTGTGTTCCAGTTTCCTCACCCTCAGCTCTGTGCTGGATCTGGCTTCACCAGCATGCACAGCATGCAAAGTAGACACTTCACAAACAAATAAATGAATAAACGAGTGAAAATTTACAAATTTGCTTGGTAATTGGAGTTGACTCTTAGTAATCATATTATAAGAGCACAGGGAACAGGAATTGCATAGTAAGGAGTGTTGACTATAAACCCTACAAAAGAACTTTAATTGGCAGTAAAAAGGTTTCACTCTGGTCACAAGGTGATGTTGTTTTTTTGGCTTCTGCCCAAATGTTCAGAAAATATCACCATTTCTTTTGGCCTGATTTGGTTTAGGAGAAAATGAAAATATAAATCCTGTGGACAGAAGCCCAGCGGTTGGTTTTCCTGGTAATTTATCATAATCCCAATGTATAGCTTTAACAATCCTCCCAGGAGTCTCAGAGCTCCCCAACGGCACATCGAGCCACACCAAAGTTGCACAGTAGGCCTTCAATTTGTGTTACTGAATTTCTCTGTTGTTTTTTGTGATTCCTCTTACAGAAATATCACATGCCCGGAGCTCCCTCCTTTAACTGTCAGAGATTTAGCATTCTGAGTTGTGTTTCTAAATGTCAACTTCAGTAAAGAAACTGCATTAACATATCATGTCCTAGAAAGAGCAGCACTGGTAGAAATGTCCAACATCTTGCTCAGTTTCTGGTACAGAGTATGTGTTCAATGAATAATTGTACAATGAACCCACGAAGAAAGAGTACATGGGATGGAATAGTTGGAGAAGTCCTCCTGCAGAATGCTGGGCTCGAAAAGAACCAAGAAGGATGCTGGGGACAGGTGGAAAGCGCTTGTCATAACAATACTGAATGTTGTTTCTTTTATGGTTTTAATCATGTCAGCTAGTAATACGACTTTTCCCCTTATTAAAAACTTCTGATAATCATAAAAGGCCAATACTTTACAATATCACTAGAAGTCCTTTAATGCAGGGTCTTGGTAGGCAGAATTGGTCTATAATACCAAGAGATGGCAAACAAGCATTCAACCAGCCAGTATGAGACCATTTAATGCAATGCCGTTTTCCCAGCCCAGATGATGGCAATCTTATCAATTTACCTGAAATCAATCAGTTCTGAATTCTAGGGTCTGACACCCAACTTCCAGCTAAGAGCAGGTCCTGGCCAGTCAGTCTTCTATGTGGTGATAGCAGTAAGTGGTCAACAACATTCTAAGCAGTTACAACTGCATGTTATGGACAGAGGATACATGGGCCCACATAGGTATAACATACTAGTTTTTGTGTGGTACAACTATCAGTTTGAAGGAAGCATGATCTGTACTTTTGGGATATTTAACATTTACTAACTTGCTATCCACACTCAGTACATTTACAGTTTCCTCTATGACTTACAAGATACTTGCTTACTTTCTATCTGTAATTACTCTCATCTCTGCTTTAGGTGTGTATTTAGTTTATTCTGTATGTACTAGAGTTGAATTTTTTAAATAAAAGACAAAAGTTAAACACATGATGGCTTCTGACATTTCTTCGTTGGTAGAACATTCAGTCATCTCATCGGGTGATGGGGGAAGGAGATGCAGAAGCATGGTGGAAGCAGGGGCACAGAAATTAGCACAGGAGGACACATTTCTGCTCACCCAAGATCTCCACAGCCAAAGATCAACCTGAATGTTGAACTATTCTGTGACCCAGTGTACCTGACACTCAGGTCAATTATGAGAGTTTTTCTTCCTTCACTTTAAACTGAAGATGGAAGCAGCCCCTCATTGTGCAGGGTGGTGACTGCCTGCACAACCAAGGCCATCCCTGGCCCCTCACAATGAAGACCAAAGAAATAACTCTGATGTTAGTACAAGCATCCCTGGGGATTGAGCAGCAGCAGTGATCTCTGAGAAAGCAACATCCAAGACCTGTGTCCTTTCTGCACTAGGTCATGCACATGTAGCTTGCTCGCCACACAGCTTTGTTTGTGCATTGTCAAATACAACCCTGATCACTTCAACTGTAATTTGTAAAGGAATATCCAGAAGACATTATAATAAGCAGAAAGTTAAAAAAAAATCAAGCAGGGGGCACTTTTAAAAATGTGCATGTCGACCGTGCAATTTTTTAGTCCCTTGACCTCCTGTTTTAGGCCTCCAAGGTGCTGGAAAAGGGAGGCCTATCCTTCTACCTGTCTTTCAGGAACAAATAAGTGGACACAGTGAGATAGAAAGGGGAGGGGGAGAGGATCCGTTATTGTTTGCCATTTAAATATAGCAAGATTTCTTGCCATGCCAGCGATGGGGATCAGATGACTGCACACACCTGGGCAGAACAGAGGTCGAATGAACAACTCTACAGGGTCGGTGGGGCCAGAAATACACGTACAGCCAGAAACACAGCCTTAGAAGGAATTGCTGCTGGGCACCTCCTCCAGGGGTGTTGAAGTACCAGCACACCATCACAGAAGCATGTGCTTCTGCTGGCCTTCTCCTTTATTTGTGACTCCCTCAGCACCACCAGCTGGCTTCTCCTCTCTTTTTGCAGACACACAGATCCTGTCTTCACTTCAGCAGGTGCATCCCAGAAACTTGACGGGAGAGGAGGCAAGGAATTTGCATAAAATTGGTTTAGGCCAACAGCACTCCTCTGGTGACAGCTACAAACAAATGTAAAACTACCCCTTGGGTTTACAACTTCAAGTTGGGTCCCACAGGGTTTCCACAGATAACACTCCAGAATGAGCTCAAATTCCCAAAGTGAAGAATAAATGAGTCAACAATAAACCATAAATAGAACAAGCCAAAGGGCAGAAGCAGACCCCACTCAAAACTTCAAATAATTGAGATATCAAAGATACAGCAAAGCTATTTATTCAAACAATTTTAGAAATGAAAGGATCAGAAATGTGAGAAAAGAATAAGACTGCTTTAAAAAGAATCAAACAAAGCTGAAAATATATTTACAGATATTACAATTGCCCTGGCATAAAGCATCTTTACAGAAATTAAAATTAGCCTAACATAGGAAAACTTCACAGTCTCTCTATGGTCCCTTAAACACAGAATCGAAGTGCATGATTTTCAACCTTACACGTTGTAACTCTTACCTTTTACCTCACTTGACGGTCTTTGTAGTTGCAATTTTTTAAACTGTATTTAATCGGAAAACTAAGCTTACACACAATTTGTTTGCTTTTTTTAACATGTGTTTTCTAAAGATCCTGGCTTTCCCTCTGCTCTTGAACATAAGTTTCAGCTAGCCTACACATAGGAGGGTGGCCTCTACCCTGTCTTCATCTCTAGGCATAGATTCAGGAGCCTCTCTAGTGACTTTTCTGTTTTTGGTGACTATGCTAAATGGCCAAATCAACCATCATGGCCTTGAGTTCAGCAATGACCCCGCTCCAAGCATCTCAACACATTAAATTCTAACAGAAAGGATGTGATAGCCAGTACTTGTCAGTAGAAGTGCTTACCCAAAATTGTGCTGAAAATCAATGCCCACAGGGAATAGCCTAATAGTAAAATAGGGGAAGAGAAAAAATATTAACTTTAGAATAACCATTTTTAAGGCAATAAAATATAAATTTTGTGGCAATCTTTTGATGCTCACTGTACACTCCCTGCTGGGCTGTTTTCTGCTGGGATGAAGGATGCAGAAGCTCAAACATACAGGAGTAAGTTGCAACCCAACAAACACCACAGTTTCTGAACTGAAGAAAAACGACTATGTCTGTTGGTCTCCCAGAGTGTTGGCTGCTGTAACATTAGATGGTAACAAGCTTTTAAATCAACAAAAATTATAGAGTCATTATTTAACTCCAGAAACCCCATCTTGCACCAGGGTGAGCCGCATAGCAGGCGTTTTTGTGAAGCAGCAGGAACTCGTTGGGATCTGTAGACATGGACACAGACTGAAGTTGCAGTGGTGGCAAAATCACAGAACTGAGATAAGACTCTCATGATCCCAGAGGACACATGTTCTCTTCTTTTGGTAGAGGGCAATAGGTTGCCAGGAAAGAAAATCAAGACAGATGGTTTCACAGTGTAACAGATATTCCTGCAACACACGGTTACAAAACTTTAAAATGTCAGAATCTTTTAAAAGACCTTTAAAAATGTATGAATAAGCCAGACAAAGGAAATAAATTTCTCTAAGTTCAGAAAACATGAGAAGGCAAGTCTGGGAAAGTAAGTCAGCAGTCTATGTGTGTATACCAAGACATAGCTAAGGATCCATTCAGGCAGAGCAGCAGCAGAGAAAGGAAAACCTAACGAAGCCCATGTGTGTGCAGAACACAGTGGCAAACTTTTGACTACTCTGTACAAAGCAAGGGCTGGAGAAATGCTAAAGAGAGGGCCTGAAGAGCAGCGGGACAGAAAGGCACATTGTGTGCATGGACCAATATTTAATCTGACACCTAATTTTGCAATCAAGGGGAAAGGCAGAAAGTTGAAGAATTAGTACAGTCAGATACTTCATATCCTCAACCTACGTTTGTATTCCATTTAAAAGTATCTTTCAAAAAAAAATGAAGTAAAATGCAATCACATACATAAAAAAATGAAAGACGCTGCCATTCACAGACCTCTAAAGGATGTTATTCAAAAAAAAAAAAAGAGAAATTACATTAAGGATAAATCGTGGGGAAAGGTTATGCTAGACATGAGGTTTAAATTAAACAAACATTACTGTATAAAATAATAAAAATAATTTTGAAGTTAAGAACAAATAAAAGTTTATAAACTAGGCAACAATGTCATGTATGTTTGGGATATGTGTCTGTAACTGAAGCATTCGCCCCCTCTAACAATATTTGGTGATGACTTACTATCAACAAGAGCTATTTGATGCACTGGATGAACAGTAGTGAATAAACAGCTAATAGTTATTGTCCCTGGCCTGGCGTGGTGGTGCACACCTGTAATCCCAGCACACAGGAGGCGGAGACAGGAGGATTGCTGTGAGTTTGAGGCCAGTCTGGGCTACATATTGAATTCAAGGCTGATCTGGACTACATAGTGAGATGCTATCTCAAAAAAAAAAAAGTTATTGTCCCTATAAAATTTGCATGTTAATGAAGGAAAGCAATAAATAAACAAATGAACACAGTTTGATGGTGATAACCCCTGTGGAGAAAAATACAGAATAAAAGTAGGAGGAAGAGTAAGGTCTGGGAAGCCTTTTTATTCCCTCATATTGGTCTTACAGTCCACCTACGCTTTCTACAAATTTATCTTATAATACACAGACAATTACGCTAGTGTTTTTGCATTTTTGAAGGAGATTAATACTCTTAGTTTTAACTTAAATACACAGAGATTTTAAATTTTTAAACTGAAACATAGAAGTATAATATATATCTTCAAAATAGGTATGAGAGGAGTGGATAACAGAACAAGTAAGTGAAAAATCAATCTATTTAAAGAAATCATGAAAGGAGAGACATCTGAAACAAAGAGGGAGACAAATAGAAGGCTTAAAAATAGCTTCAATATAAATTAAAATATTTCAAAACTTACAGTAAATGAGAGTGGACTGAATTTTCTGGGTAAATGGCATAGACGGTCAGATTCTGTTACAATAAACAAGGTATATATGACCTTTAAATGAAACAAGGCTTTCAATAAAGACAGAAATGTCAAGGGTAAAGAGATTAAAATAAATATGCTAGGTAAATATTAGCCAAAGGTATGTGGTATCTCTGTATCATACCAATTAAGATAGACTTTACTACAAATACACACATAAACTCGGAATTAAAGAAAACTATAACATAATGAAAAAGATTTCAGTTTTCCTGGGTGATGTAATAGTTCTAAATTTGCATAACCCTTACCACATAGATATTTTAAAAGATCAAATGGTCACACTTAGGAGGCAGAAATGTATTTGGTGAAATTCAACATCTATTTATGATTTAAAAATTTTTCACCCAAATAATAAAAGATTTATTCCTCCTTAAACTGATTCTGTCCACCCAAAACTCAATAGCAATAATCCACTAGATAGTCAAATAGTGGCGCTATCTTTTAAAAATAAAAAATAAGTCAAGAATATTCAGTGTTCATTATATCTTATTGATCATTGTATTGAAAATCACAGTGCTCTTAGGAAGAATATAAAGTAAAATATAAACTAAAATATAAAAATAAATTGGCACGAAAGTCACAAAAGCTCATTTTTTCAAATATAACTTTTTAAATGTTTTTCAAAAGCTCATTTTTAAAGATTATTTCATCAATTATAAAACTGTTTCATTATTACAATAAAAACCAAAAAGATTCTACAGATGAAATTTAGCATTAGTGAGTTTTGAAATATAATTAGAAAAACTTCCATTTCTATACAGCAATAGTTCAAAATGTAATTTTAAAGAGATAGCCTTAAATTAACAGCAGTGATATAATGTATATATCACATATCTCTGCATATTTTACTTAAGAACATAAGGGAAATTAATGTGCAAGTCATTTATTGAGAAAATTATAAAACTCAATTTGAAGACATTTTAAAAAGAACTAAATAAATGTTCTTTGAAGTCCGATATAAAATGATCTTGAACCAGAAGACTAAACATCACAAAGACATATTAATTATCCCTGAGGTGAACTATAGTTTGAGTGTAATTTTATCAAAATGATGAGAACTTTTTAAAAAGACATTTAGTAAGTTGATTCTAACATCTGTGTGATAGACCAAAGGCCAAGAAGAGCCCTCTTAAGAAAGGGGGTCTTGCTCTATCAGAGAAAAAGATTTATCATAAAGCTGTAAAACATAAAACAAGGAGAATTCACACAATGATAAATAAATACAACACTAGAACTGAAAAGAGAAATGAGAAACAAAGTCTTACAAATAAGTAATTTGTTATTCTGATGGATGTAGCATTCACAGGGGGAAATGAGGGCCTTTTTAATAAATGATGCTAGAAAAATTGGTTATCCATATGGAAAAATTGAAATTATACCTCTAAGGCCAAAACACACATACAAAGAAATTTCTAATATATCTCAAACTTAAATGTAAAAGACAAAACTTTGAAATACATCTCTCTGGCTTTGCAGTAGAGAAATAAGGACTGACCATAAAAGGATAGTATTTTACTAGATTAAAAAATTAATGACTGCTTTAACATTAAGAACTTTTCTTCTTCAAAATATTTCAAGAAGTAGACCAAAATACAAGCCATAAATTGTGAGGAAGATTAGAACAAATATTACATATGTATATGCCTTCAACAAGTCAACAAGTAAAAGGCAAACAAATCAATATAAAAATGGTTAGAATATTAACAAGCATTTCCAAGAAGAAAAACAAATGACTAATAAATCCTTGGTAAAAACAAATAATAATCAGAGAATTACAAAATAAGACAATGAAACATGATTTAAAATCACCATTATGACAACAATTTTAAAAGTCTGATAATCTATGTACACAAGAAGGTGGAGCAATGCAGATTATACACTAATGATGAAAATTCAATGTATTACAATTGATTGAAAATTCAATTTACCTCATCTTGTAAAGCCGATATATACAACCTCTGGCCCACAGCTGCATTCCCAAGCATACATTACTCTACCTTAAAGAAGCGGTGTCCAGAAGAAATTTAGCTCAAACCACTTAGGTAATTTAAAATTTCTCGTAGCCACAATCCAAATAGTAAATAAACAGAAACTGAAATTACTCTTAGTGATAGACTCAATATGGTTAATTTAACCCAACAGGACCAAAATATTATTTCAACATGTAAACACTATGACAAATACTAATCAGAAATATTTTACATTTTTCATACTAAGTCTCTAAAATCTGGGGTATATTTGAAACTGGCAGCATAAATCAAGTCAGATTAGCCATATTTCAAGTTCTCATAAGCCAAATAGGACTAATGTGTACTATTCTGGCTAACTTGCTTTAAAGCAATGTTTATTATAGTCACAGTGACATTGTTCATAAGAAGAAAAACCAAGAGAAAACTTAAACACCCACTGGCATGTTTCTATAGAGATACGAAAAAGCGGAGTGACCTAACTTAATATAAGCAAGTTTCAGAGAAAAGCAAACATTTTTACCGTGTGTCAAGCACTAGGCTGTGTACTTTATATCCAGTATCTTATTTAAATCACCACAGAAAGCAGCCAAGTGGGCTCTTGTATGAGACCCATTTCACACATGAGGAAGTAAATTTAGAGTTGAAATGACACTGATGCAATATACTGCCCAGTCACATGAGTGACACACAAGTAAGTGGCCTTGATAAGATTGGACCTCAAGTCTGATGGGTATCAGAGCCTACCAGTATCATCTTCCTACTCAGGTTTTCAAATTACTGGTCTTTTAGTCGTGTTTTATTTCATTTTGGTGATGAGCATTGAGTGTTATGCATGCCGAGCATGTGGCTCACCACCCACACTGCCTCCTCCTTTGCCTTTTCTTGCAGGATGCACTTAAGGTATGCTAAGGATTGTGGAAAGCACAGAAGAAAAATGCCAAGCCTTTTCAAGTGCTGTCTGTATGCTAGGTGTTGAGTATGCATCAGGCCTCTAACCATTACCACACTGCTGGGTAGTTATCGCCCTCTTTACAGATGAGGAAACTGAGGCTCAGAAGGGCTCCAGTCTTGACCAAAGCAGACATCAAGTTAGTGGCAGTGCTGGAATGCCAACCCGAGCTGTGGGTGCTTCCTGAATTTTAATAAATGCCAAAGAGAAGGGCAGGGAGTACAGGTCAATGGAAGAGCACTTGCCCGGCAAGTGTAAGGCCTGAGTTCAATACTCAGCACCAAAAATAGAAAAAAAAATTCTAAGAAGACAGTTTGCAGCTAGGCTGACATTGTGTGTGAGAGATTTGATGTATTTCCACATGTGGTCATGAAAGCAGTTAAGATGAAAACTGTACTACATAGAACTCAACTATGTGTAAACCACACACACACACACACACACACACACACACACATGGGCAGGACATGCCTGAGGCAAGGCAGGAAGAGCCCCGGTTCCATCAGTGGGGCGCACGGGGCTGAAATGGAAGGAGAAGCAGGCCAACAAAGGATGGCCAGGAGGGCAGGTAGGCAGCGGTGCTGAAGATGCTGTGCACTTGCCGAAAAAGAGGGCAGACGCAAGCTATTGGGTGGGTTAGGCAGTTTTACTTTTTTAAAAGCGTGCTTTGAAGCTTGAAGCTATATACAGTGAATAATTCATGCTCTTTGGGATCACAGAAAGGCTTTGAGATGTTCTAGGAAAAAGAAGAAGGGGAAAAATCTGTCCAGAGGGGTTTGTGGGTTTGGAAAGAAGAGGATATGTGTACTACATGTTAATGCAAACCTAGCCAGGTGTCCAGAGCAGCAACCCTCACAAGAGATCACATGATGAGGACTCGGGCTGGCTTTCAGTGGGAATTCAACCAGCTTTGCAAATGATTTTCTTTAAAAAATCATCACACAGTGAACATTCTGTGTGGTCTGCAAGACTGAAACAGCCTAGTCGTTTTATGCTCCTTCTATTATCCTTACAGATTTCTGTCCCTTCCTTTCCAGGTCAACTTTACTCCTTGATACTCTTGCCACCACCCCAGTTCTACCTCCCTGATTCCCTGGGCAGTAGCTCTGAGATGCAGGAACTTAATCAGAAAACCTTGTGATTCTAGAATTGCAGGTAGAACACAAGGGTTAGGGGAAGCCCTTTCATGATCTGACCAGGATTTGTTAGTTCTATAAAGTCTGTCTCTGACATACAGTTCGCAAACCTCCAGGTATTATAGGAGGACAAGAATGGTAGGATATGAAATCCTTTTCAACTGTGAAATTCCCCTACGAAGGAAACCATCTCATTCTCACAGAAAGTCTCTGGTTGCCCCTCCTGGGACCTGAGGATGACCCAGGGGATGACAGCCACAAGGGTCTGGGCAACACAGTAGTTGAGGCTGGGATGTCTCTTGAGAAGCAAAGAGACGTAATCTAGGGAAAAAGACTACCCAAGACCAGGAAAATTGTACAATGAGCCAGATTCAAAGAGAGTCTGTGAGAACACAGGATGGGCAGCCATGCAGAGAATGTTAAGAAAGTTCTGGAAATGGCAACTAAGAGACAATAAGACTGAACCACAACTTTTCTCCTCAAAGGTGACACGTGTGGTAGGGCTGTGAGTGTGGGATGCCACCTCCAGGCCATGAGGTCTCATTGTGACACCCTCAGTGGCTCCTGAGACAGTGCTGGCCTCCAGTGGCACGGGTGCCTCTTATTCAAGCAATGTCTCTTCAAACTTCTCTCACCACAGCTCCCTCCTTCTTGTCTGGAGATGCCAGGTCTTGAGCTCCTTGGCCCAAAGTTTAAAGAGTGACAATGATAATGATAATGATGACACTAATGACCTACTTCTACTAATCATTATATGACCGAAGGTCTCCTAGTGAGGGCCATCCATTACTAACAATAACCTGAAGATTTAGAAATAGAATCATGAAGATGATGATGGTGATTATGCCCATTTTAACAGATGAGGAAAATGAAGCATAACTCAGTTAAGTAACACATCCAAACATATACAGCTTTTTAATGTGAGAGCTAATACTTGAACTCAGGCCTGGCTTTGAACTCTGTGCTCCTAATACCTATAGCAATGCCTCCCAAATGTGAATGATGCACAGATTCCTTTAAAAGGGAAAAAAATTCTGTGAGCCTCCAATGCTGAATAAAACTCCTGAAAATTATTAAACCAAAACCAAACATATACATTAAAAACATTTAATAACTAAACTACAAGGCCAATAAAATTCAAATTAAAAACATTAATTCACTGTGGTGAAGAATGTTGTTCTGCTGAAACTAGATCATCAGTATTGGTTTTAATAGGAGAAGGATGAGCCCCAGGTCAAGTTCTGTACTGGGTAATTTTGTTTGTGTATTTTGGCTTCAGTAATTCAGATAATGTCTGTTAGCATAAGTATGTTATTAATTATTTCAACGCTTTACTTGCTGGTTCACAATAAATAGACCTCAGATTTTCCCAAAACGCCGCCGACAAACAATCTCCCAGTGTCAACTCTCATTAAGTGTCAGTTGATAACTCTGTAATGCCGTCTTGTTTACTTGGAAAGAAGGTTATGATTGCAGTACTATTGAAGTTTTCATTAAATCGGAGCTGACTGCCAGAAACAGGTCTGATTCTGTGTGTCTGGCCAGGCATACAATGAAGAAGCAGTCGGTCTGGTTTGTTCCAAGGGAGAACTTGCAGAGGGGTCTGTGCGGTTGGAGAGTGCCCGTCCAGGGGCTCTCTGTGCCTGTGTGCCCTCTGGTGGCTCTGCTCACCTGTCTTTTATCACCATATTGCTCCCTGAAGTCACCTGAATTTCACTTTCTAAAAATAGTATTTATAAAAGCAAATGCAAATGTACACATGCAAATGACAATTTTTGGAATGAGTAATCTTTTGGGGGTAGGGAGATTGACCCCAGAGAGACTGAGCTACATCCCCAGCCTACCCCCTTTTGCTTTTTTAGAAAATGTCTCACCAAGTTACCCTCAAACTTGTAATCCTCCTGCCACAGCTTCCCAAGTAGCTGGGATGAGAGGTGTGTAGTACCACAGGACCTGGCTACAATGATTCATGATACACCTGTAATGCACCAGATTGTCACTGAAATGAAGCAGAACTTTAAAATTGTTAGGAAACATTTGGATTCGCAATTTTGTCCGTGGGTTCCAGTTTGACAAACATGAATCTCGTGTGCTGATTTCCTAGCAGGCCATAAGCAGAAGTGGCCCAGCTCCTTCAAGGATTCTCCACTATTAAAAAAAACTTTGGTCCTGGAGTCTTCTCTCAAATACACCCAGAAGTGTGTATTTTACTGAATCCAGAACACAGACCCACAGTGCACTTCTGTGTCTCCTACCCACAGGCCTCGCCACTCCAGCTTTCTAGCACTCAGCTTTCTAGCACCCAAGAAGCACCCATCATCAAGAAAAGCAATGACTCTTGAGTCCTCCATCGACTTGTTTTGTATTCACTGTCTATGAATAGATCAGAAAATGGAGCCCAAAGAACTGACTTGTCCAGAAACCAGTGAGAGAAATGACAGGTTTCCCAATTCATGCTTTTCTCTTTAAAACAAACTGCTTCATCTGAGTGACAAATGGGAGGAGGAGATTCTCACATTGTTATTATGAAGAATAAGAATAAAGAAAGCTGTATGAGCCATTTTGCATCTAATAAGTAGGATTTAATATTAAAGCTTCCTAGTTTACAGATAACAGCAACAATAATAATACTGCTGATGATGTGAAATTTTAGATTTACTTCTCTGGTCATTGCCATTTGTTCTATTTGCCATGATTTCAGAAACATTTTTTGTGGGCAAATTTCTTTTTTATCATAAGACTCTAAAATCTTATATTTAAATTTTTGTTTAAATTCAACAAAAATTTAAGTAAAGGGATACCAGGAAAAACAACCTTTAATGTTTTAATTTTATTTTAATGGAAGATTTCCATTTAGGAATCACTAGGAATTTTTGAAACAGGCTTCCTTAATTTGAGGATGGATCCTTGAGTTACACATAGATAATGCAAAGTGTCAACAATTGCTCTCAGAAAAACCTGATTTCCTCACAAACACAGATGGTATAGGCTGAAGTGTGCATTTTTTAAATTGAATAAACTGAGTGCATCCACGGTAAACCCGACTAGGCCCTTAAAGATTGAGATAATTGTTCTTAACAGTAAGTTTAATAATTAATGCTCTTTAAATGACATTAAATTACTTCGGAATATCTCAGACTCGGAGAAATATATTGTTTGCTATTGCACCTGCCTTTATCTAGTGTTCCCCAGAAACAAATGGACTATTCAAATTCAACAGATGGGTTGGAGAGAGCGTAAAATATTTTCCAGGCTCAGGGATTGGTGCCTGTGAGTCCCAGGAGTGACCACCACTGTGACAGTGCCTATTAAACTTGGGGCATTCGTCCATTATTCCATCAGCAATCTATAAATGAGTCTGATTTTCGCTGTGGTTTTGAAGACTTAATGGAGGAGACTGTGGCTCTTCTCAGCACAGAGAAAACCGCCAGCCTGGAGAAGTAAATTGTAAGATAACGTGATAATGTGGTGCCTGGGTGGAAACAATGGTTCAGAGCTGAATCAACAGACAACATAACAAGAGACACCCAAGAGGAGCTTGAGGAAATTTTGAGCATTCATTTGGGATGGCTCGGAAGAGGTATGTGGAAGAAAGATAGACGTTTCTAAAATTTCAGTCATAAAATATTTTACACGCACTTAAGAAGGAAAATAAGTGAAATTCTTCAGTTAAATTTATCATTTATATACACCAGACATGTGCCTGGAATTGCACATACAAAGATATATAAAAATGGCCACCACCTTCCGAGCACTTAAATCTGGTAGGAGGCCATTTGTTTATGTTGGGAGGGCTTCATTTTAACAGTAGGATGTCAAACCATTTCCAGGTTTATAATCTGTCTGTGAAAAAGTGTTTGGATCCTCAAAAGGCTCCTGCACTGTCACAAGCCTCAGGTCAACCTAGAGCAACAGTGTACACAGCAGAAACCACTTCTCAGACACCAGCTCCCAGGAGGAATCTATTCCGCCACAGAAATCTGTATAAAAATGGATAGATTAAAAAAGAAAGGAAAAAAAAAAGACTATAGACTGAATTAACATTTGCTGAGCCATCAGGAGAACACAAATGAAAAATGAATCTCTGTGAACTGAATGCCAAGAGGACCAGCGTAGCGCGTAATTAACTTCATCTGCTCCTAGGGAAGACAATGGTCTCCTGGGCCTCTGTGGTCTTTCCCATCTGTGGTTAAGGGGCTTGGCTTCCTCTCGGGTTCTCTCAGGTCCTGCAGGGCAGCAGCAGAAGTGGAACTGACCCCACCCTGGCCCTCTGCCTTGTGTCTCATGAAGACTGATGGCAACTCTGAAGGATCAGAAAACATGACTTCTGACAGAAGAGGTAAAGACAAAGCAATCCATCAGATTTAGAAAGAGACATTTCTCTTCCCACCTCTCTGCCATCATTCAATTTATCGACAAGTTATTGAGTGGCTTTAAGTGGCTTACCACAAATGTGAGCCAGACTGGAGTTCCGGGGGAGGGGTGGTCCTGTCTAGAACTGGTGCACGCTGAGAATGAGGGGCTGAGCTGGTTGCTGGAATGAAGGCTGCCTGTTCCCTTAACTGCACAGTTTTCTCCAGTTTCTATGTCCAGAGGGCTGGAACTACTACACCTATTGTCGCCTATCACATCCACATGGTTTTAAAAACAAATGGAAAATAATTTGTCTTCCTAATTTCTTTACACTTACTGACCACAGGTATAGTAGTTCAGATATGGTTTGTTCCCCTCCCCGAAACTTATGTGGGAGTTTAATGCCCACAGTGAAGTACTGAAGGAAGAGGGGGATATCACTTGTGGTGGTTTCTGTGGAGGACTGCAACTTCAAGCCCATCCTGGGCAACTTAGCAATTTAGTGAGGTCCTATCTCTAAAGAAAAAAACAGAAAGAGTGGGCTGGGGATGTAGGTCAGTACAAAGGCCCTGGGTTTAAACCCCAGTTCTGAAAAAAAAAGTACTGCACAATTGTATTTTGTTTTAGATTGGCTCCAAGAATGCCAAAGTTCATCTTTATTTGTCTTTACCTGAGAGAAGGAAAAATATCAGTAAAAGGAGGAGGGCACATTCAGAGTTATTAAGCATCCTCATAAAACTCCGTGACTTGATTTTCCTCCTTTGTCCTGAAATTACATTTTGTAAACTGTCATTCTGGTAAGAATCAATGGCACATTGAGGGAAGACAGAGCATTTAGGAAAAGAAGATTCAGTGTGTGTTTCCTTTGGCCTATGTTCTCCCAGGCTCCCTCACTCACAACACAGCCATCCACCTGTGGCTTTCCTCCTCCCTCCAGGATGATGCAAGTGGGGGACCCTCTATTTGGCTTTCTCAGAACCTCCTGTTCAGCCAGTACAAAAATTCCAGTATGATTTCTCCCTAGTTTCCTTCCAAGAATTTCTTTATATGGTACTATATTTATGGCTTAGTAAACCATTTTTTAAAATTTGAAACAAAATTATTATTTGCAGAGTGTTAGTTCACTTTCATATAATCAAAGTTTTAGTGTATAATTTTAGAAAAATTAACTCTTCCATTCTGTCAGCTACTCTGGGGTGCTTTTATTTTATGCGTCATTCTTTTTCTTTGAGAAAGAGACTATGTTGCTCAGGCTTGAAGTCATGGGCTCAAGCAATCCACCTGCCTCAGCCTTCTGAGTAGCAGGGATGACAGCCCTGTGCCAGTGTCCTAGCTTCCTTGCTTCCTTCCTTGCTTCCTAAAATGGAGGGTGTGGTCTCATGCCAAAGGAAAACATGAAGCTGCAGAATAAGAATGGCATATCTTCTTTCCTTCCTGGCATATCACTCTTACTAAAAAAGTATTTTGAGAAATACGATGGTGAGGTAAATGTGACTGTGTTGTAAAGTAGAAGGTAAAATTTGCATACTTGTATGATATAAAACAAGAGACTCCAAAGAAATGGTGGCCTTCTTGGGGATGTCTTTGGAAAACTCTTCCCACATTAGAGATAGTGTGATGGAAATTCCCACGCAGCCTCTTCTGCGTGGAGCAAGAATTATTTTGGCTGTAGAGCAAGAATTATTTTGGGGATTAGTGATAAAAAACTCAGGCTGTAGGCAAACGAGAGCCTGTTGCCCTCCCCAGACAAGCATAGGACTGGAAGCTGCTATCTAAATTGACTGTCTAGTTAATCCAAGAGGCATTTTTATGTTTCTTTATTACCAGACAGAACTCAAGATGATGTGTCTTTTGATTGATGATGCTGTCATAACTCAACACCCATTTGTCAGCCCAAAGAGAACAAATGACAAGAGTGTCAGGGATTGGAGAGGAGGGGCCTGAGTAGAAGGCCACTGTCACACTGGAAGATGTTTCTGGATCATTTCGGTTTAAAGTCACATCAAGTGTCTCCCTGCCACCCTCCATTTTCTTCCCTGCTCCTCCTCTTTTCCTTCCTTTAGAGCCCAGATCAATAGTGTGTGATATTTTACAGGTTCTCACCAGATTATCTGTTAGGCGAAACTCTAGTGTTTCTAGTTGTGGCCCAGTTTGTAAGTTTTAAACTGAAAAGAGTTAAAGCCCTTTAAGACTAAGAAAAAAGAAGTCCTTTAGACCAGATGAGTTAGTACAGTCTGAATACACTGACTTGGGCAGTCAGCAAGAGGTTTCCACATATCACCCCAACACAGTCAGAGCTGCCTTGGCTTAGTCAGGTGCGGGTGAAGGCTAGGAACTAGGTGGCTGAGACCTGTGCCCTGACACTGGACAGGAGACCACACTTATAACAGACGAAGTTCACTTCCACCTGGCTGCTCCGTGTCCCGAACACGTTCTCTGAAAAACACAGGCCTCTTTCCATGCTAATTGCATCCCTCTGTCCCACCTTGGTAGAGTGACTGAATTCCAGGAGCCTGGATTCCTCTGAGCATAATTACCAGCGAGGCGCCCTTTCACTCTCAAAGTCGTCTCGATTTACAGAAGTTATATCATTATTTTTAAAACTTCGCTCTAAAAACTGACATTCAAGTTGAGCTATTTCCGGCAAGTCAGAGCCACAGAAATAAAAATATAGCTTTGATGCAGGTGATTTGGCCACAGTGAGGTTGGGAAGATTTAGCAGACTATCCGGTAAAAGCAAATGAGGGCTCACATCTTCTAGTAGCAGAGGGAGGGAGGGGTTCCTTCCCCAGGAAGATGGGTGGGCACAGCCCAGCAGAAGTCACTGTGTCCCGGCAGCCACCTGTCAACCAGCCTCCGGCTGCTATTTCCCCACCCCTGAGACCCTACTTTAGAGCTATTACACCTGCGTCTGAATCCGGGGCTTGTCACTTACCAGCTGTGTGGTCTAGGGCAGTCACTTACCCTCTACCAGCCTCAGTCTTTCCATCCACAAAATGAGAATAATCAGAGCTGTCTCATAGGGCTGGTATAAGGATAGAGATTACACAGGCAAGAACGTTAGCCTGAAGTCTAGCACAATTTGCACAAAATAAGTAGAAGGAAGTTGCTTTTTATAACCTAGATGTGGATTCTGAACAGCTTCATTCGTGACTCCCCATATCTTCTGAAGAGGCCCTATTTTTATATGCCTTGCTCCCCTCTCTCCTAATGGTTGGTAAATCCCTTGGGGACAAAGCCTCCATTTCATCCCTCAGCTCTGTCCTCAAACCTGCAGCTGCAAACTACAAGGCACAAAGCAGCCCCTCAGTTCTTGCCTGATCAACCTGGTTCCCAGGCCCTGCAGCCCTCCCCACCTGGCAGCGCTCAAACCCATTGCAGCCAGGGGGAGCCAGAAGATCCTCAGTGGGAAAGTACATGAAGCAAAGCCAAGGCCCCATGCGGAATCACCATTAATTATGCTTTGAAAGCAGTACAATTCCACTGCTTCTCTTGTCTTTAACTGTGCTCATAAATAATAGACCCTCAGTATTATTTTTCTTCATTTCAAAGTATGAAAATAGAGACAAGGCCTTGGATTTTAAGTCTACATCATTGTGTTGCTGACAATTGACACTGTTGCTCTCATCAGCAATGACCCTATCCAAGATGCTGTCATGTTTTCAGGATGTCTCTGAGCTACACACACACACACACACACATACGTATTTTGTTTAACCCAGGGTTTCACTGAGGGATCTAAATGAGTGCAAGAACCAGAAAAATTAAGACAATTTTAAGTCTATCTCCATTTGCTATGAACACAAATCTTATATTAGCATTTCTTCAAGCATTACTCTTAATTTGAAGCATAATTTAAGAGTAATTCTATACTGTAATTCAACTACACTCCTATGAAGTAGAATGTCATCTGTTTTGTTTACATTGTCAGAGATAAACGTCTGGTTCTTCACGGCCAGAAGCAGCATCCTGGACTTGGTTCCCACCAGCTCCTAGGGCTAGGCCTCCTAGACCTCGCCACCTCTTTGGTAAACATTGGGTATACATTTGTATTACCACTAGCTTCACTACAAGCATTCCTGAGAATGTGTATTTGCATTGAATTTTTAATGAAACAATACATGATCAAACTTTACTGTTCCCCCTCCCGCTGGCTGCTACTGCCTGGATATACGAACCACATGATCTTCCTATTAGTGCACCCCAATTGCCAAACATGTTCCATTTCAATTTCTGCCTTCCTTGACACTAAGAAATGCTGGGGATCAAAACACTGACCCATAGATCATTTGTTATAACTAAAATGCAACTCAGATTCACTCCATTTTATTTTTAAAGGAGACTATCTTTTAGGAGACATTAAATAATGTTAAGACTTTCAAAATCCTCTTTGTTCATTCAAAAGCAGCATCAAATTCCCCAAAAAGCTTACAAACATGCCTTCCCTCTGCTTATCATTAATCTTTATAGTAATATTTTTGTTGATATAAATTTGTTCATACAATTCATTTGTTATCCAGAGTGGTCAAGGGCAAGTTGGGGAAGGCTATCTTTATTCTTCCTGCAGTAGGTTGGCCTTGACCTCCAAGTCCTGAATAGGAGAATGAGTCCAAGGGGAAGCACAGGACATCCTGTCAATGGCATGACTGTGGTGACCTACACAGGCAGGTCAGTGGCATAGAAGCCCTAACAATTGTATGACAGAAACTGTCTGCATTTCACCATATAAACAAACTGGAAACCTGCCAAAGAAAAGAGTCTCACTTGTAGTGATAAGCCAGCTACTGGACTTCCCTCTTTTATCTCACATTCACTCAAGGCTTTGTCTCGGTGCTCTTTCCTGTCTTTCTCATTCTGTCTTCACAGGAGCCCTACTATTCACTGCTCCATCTTTGAGGGGAAGAAACTGCCTTTCGGGTGATCACAAACCTCCCACAATCCCATAGTCTGTGCTTCGGCCAGAGCCCAGGTCTCCAAACTCCAGCGTGCTGCTGCTTCCTTGGCTGGGCTGAAGAATCAGTACTATGGATGGTCAACTGCAAGGCAGGCTAATGGATCCTTCCCTTCACCACTGCCCCACGCTCTAAATACTCCGTCAAATGACTTTCCTCAGCCTCCGTGGTCCGTGTCCAAAGAATTTACCCTCCCCAGATTCAGCTCAGCAGTGGCATCCATCCCGAGGGCCACCAACGCCATTGTGTAGGCCATCCATTCTCAACCCAAGAGGGTCCGTTAACATTACAGCCTCGGTGACTGTCTCATCTCAAGATGGGAAGGGTGTGCCACAAGCCATCAGCCACGTGCGCTGTAGTGGAACTGGCGTGCTAGGCTACGACATCTCGCTATTTGTACCTAGTCCCCTCCAAACTTTATCACATAAAATATGATAGAGCATTAAAATATCAGTCAATAAAATCCAATGTATAAAACACAAGTATACTAAGAATGATATCATTTTAATTTTAATAATGACATAGATGAGTTGAATAAGAAAGGAATTTTTAAAATAAATATAAACATGCAAAGTAAGAACTTCTGAATAAAAATTGTCTTAGGTTAATTATAATGTCATTTAAAAATGACTGATTTATATCCTTTTCCCTCTTGGGAGGACAGCGTGCTTAGTTAGAAACTTAACAACTACTAAAAGCTGAAAATGAATTTTGAATATCATTCTCATTATCTCTATTAGTTGACCTAACTTGTGCTTTGAAAAACAATGGGAGAAAAGTAAAACTTATCTCAAATGGACAATGATGTCTTCTAAATGCTCAGAAACTTGAGATAAATTATTGGCACAAACCTGAGATAAATTATTGGCACAAAAACGCTGACGATTGTTTATATCTCTGTTTGTACACTGCTTTACAATGTGACGTTGTGTTCATGCCATCCAGGGGTGGAATCTGTTCCCCAGCCCTGGAATCTGGTCTGGTTTTGTGACTTGGCATGGCCAACAGGCCACAGGAAAAGCTATGGTCTCAAATACCACCACATGAATACCGCCCAGCCAGCCTGCTGGGGGATGTGGAGCAGAGCTAAGCCATCCCAACTGGAGCCATCCCGGACCACCCAGGCCTCCAAAGAGCCCAGACCAAGCTGCCGACTGACTCCCAGGATAATGCACAAAACAGTGGCTGTCTTCAGATGTAATAATTTGGGAGTGTTTCTTAAGTATCAAAAGCTAACCATCTCAATACATAAGAAAATAACATCATTATCTCTAGATGCTTAGCTCTAGATGTCTTCTAACAGAAGACGCCCTAGTACATGTGTTCTTGCCTCAACCCATTTTACAGTCCTACTTACAGAATTTTATCTATCCTTCATGTGGCTACTTCCTCTCCCAGTGGATAGCTTTCTTCCCAGTCAAAGAGACACACAGTGTTCTACCCACCACCCTAGCGACATTATCTTCACATGACTTCCCAGAAAAGAAAAGAAAATTGGTTTGGAAATTAATTTTTCAGATTTATTTATAAGCCATTTCAAATTGATGACCTGTGACAAACCTTCCTTAGTGAAGAATTACATACAGTTTTGTGAGGTCATCCAAGTCCAAGCAATAAATTCTGTTTGAGGAAACCAGGTTTGTCCTCCAGTGCAGCATGGCAAAGCTGTGCTATTGCTTCAGCATTGAGATTTGAAGTCTATGATATCTGAGAAACTTTAAGTTATGAAATCATGAAGCTGAAATGCACCTTGACTTTCTAGTAGGATTCTTTAAGAGAGAGTCCTAAGAAATGATCATAGTCATAACTATGATCACAAACCTGATGTTTGCATAGCTCTTAGTCTCTAGGAATCTACAGGGAAGAATGAGCATCCTGGAGATAGTACTTGTAGAAGGGATCCCACGATATGTCCCCATGATAAGGGGACAAACTGGAAAATGACCTCAAAAACAAACAAACAAACAAAAAGATCTACATAAATTTTCAGTGTTAAACACCTATTAATAAGGAGTGTGTATGTGTGTGTTACTGGGGATTGAACCCAGGGCCTTCACGGTGAGTTACATCTTCAGTTCATTTATTCATTCATTCATTCATTCATTTATTCATTTATTATTTTTGAGACAGGTTTTCACTAAGTCACTAAGTTACCCAGGCTAGGCTCAAAATGTAATCCTCCTGCCTCGGCTTCCCAACAGTGCTGGGATCACAAGTGTGTACCACCCCACTCAGCTGGTAGTAAAGAATTTAATTCAGGATTATCGCCTCTAACCTCATTTCCGCATCTGATTCTCTTTTATAGTAGACATCCAATGGTAATGCTAAACATCGCTACCACAATTGATAGCCACACTTCTCTGACCAGATAGGAGCTGCTTTTCTCCTTACTCTGAAAAAAGAGTGATGAGTTTGATCCCCCTCACCGCCACCCCACAGAAGAGTGAAATTCCATGAAGCTGCTTCTGAGTACAGCCCACACATACCCGCACCTGAAAACACTTTCTATCTGACTGGACCTTCACAAAGCTCACAGAACATGGGATGGAGCTAAACGATGCAGAACATTTTAAGCTTTACCCACTGAAACAAAGCAGTGCAAGTAAGAGGTGATTCTAAAGTGAAGATTCAAATAAACCGAAGCACACACAAAGCTGTGTCCAGGAAGGAAAAGCTAAAGGACCTAGCGATGGCCTAGACACAGAAAAATACAATTTAACAGGGAAAAAGTGGACAGAGATGTGCCAGAACCAGTGCCTACCAGCTCAGAAAAGCAGACTGAGAAATGTTTAGGAATTTTGCAAAAACTAGAAAGAACACTAGGGACTGTTTAGAAGAGATTTTAAAAGAGAATTCTAAAACTTTATGAGATGTGTAAAACATACATAAAATGAAAAATCCTTGGAAAAATACAACAAATTTGAGAAGACATAGAAAGTCTGAATAGTCCAACAATCCAAAAAGTTGAATAAACATTTAAATCTACAGGCACACACACACACACACACACACACACACACACACACACAACAAAACAAAACCAGGATTTTCCCTCCACAGAATTTAATAAGTTAATTCTAAAATTCTTTCATAAAAATTCAAATTAGGCCAGATACTCCTATAAGAAAGATGTTAGTGGTATTTTATCAATTCATACTTCAAAGTACCACTAATTAAAACAATATAGCATTGGTGTAGTATAGAATAAAGGGATATGAATATAACAAAGCTTAGACAAAAAAATTCAAAAATAGTTACTTGTGAAATAAACAGTTCCATAAATTTGGGAAGAAAAGAGAGTCTGTGTAATAAACAGTTCTGGAAGAACTGTTGACCCGTGTGTATAAAAATCAATACGCCCTTAAATAAAAACAAATTCAGTCCCTCACTCACACGATACATAAATACCAGTACCAAGCAGATCAAACACTAAAATTTACAGAGAAAAATATAAAACATTTAGAAGAAAATACAGGAAAGCATTTTCAGGGCCTCAAGATAAAAATTATAAGAGAAGTAAAGCATAAATTCTAATCCAAAATAGAATATTATACACTAGTGAAATTAATTATAGCTACACCTAAGAACATGGTTAATTCTTAGAAATGTTAGTTTAAAGTAGCAAGAGGCAAAAGATTATTTGTATGATATAAAAGTTTTAAATGAAAGAATTGATAAACATGAAATTCAGATTATTGGTCACTTTGAGCAGAGAACAGAAGAGGATTTAAGGGAGAATCAACTAAATAAATGCCACAAAATTAGTTATGTCTTTTTTCTTTAGCCTACAACTATTTATTACTGTGCTTAATAAACTGCATTTATGTTACATATATTACCTGTAAGTTGTGAATATGACATAGCTTTTAGAAGCAAAATCTTAAATTTAAGATGACCTCAACTCATTATATAAAGATCAATGTATTTATAATTGGAACTCTTTAAAAATCTAAGCAGGCATTTGTTGAGCAGAAGAATGGGTGGGAAGCTCAATGGCCAATGAGTTTCATGTCACTGGAAATATTCAACAGCAAGTGACAAATCTCTCTTACATTAATAGGAATATCTTAGAGTAAATTTAACAATTAGTTGTCTGATTGGATTAAGCCTCTTCCATATCTGAAATATTATGATTTTTGGATCAATTTTTGAGTGAACTAATTTAACTGTAGGTGTTAGCTGAAACTGTTAACAATATGGAGTTCATATTAATACCGCCCTTATCTTCCAGTTCCAGAATTAGAACAAATCAGCTGCTCCCAGAAAAAGCTAGGGAGCAGCTTGATCCCCAGATGATTTGCCTCTCTTTTCCTCCTAATTTAATTCATTTATTACACATCATTTTTCTTTGGTAAGGCAGAGAGAAAGAGGGATGGGATAGACACATATTTTCAGTGTTTACAGGAGACTCAATTTTATGCCACTAATTATCTAAAACTGGCATTGAAATGAATTTTAGCAAGTAATAAGTTCTAGGTATGATCTTAGAGAATTTTATGCCTTTTAATCTTCATAGTTTCTGGAGTTGGAAGTAGAAAGCCCTTGACTAAAAAAAGTTCTCAGCATTCCTCAGATCCCTCGCCATCAAAGAGCCTGCGATGCCGAGGGCCAGGGCCCTCACACCAGGAAGCATTTAAAAGTGAGCTCGACGTGTAGATTTAATAAATTTACTTGTGCCACCTGCCAAAAGGCAAAGGCAAACTTTAGAGCCTAGAAATGAAAAAACCAGGAAGGATATGCATGAAGAGGGGACATGGTAGCATTTCCCCAAATGCCCACCAGAAACACAGCCCCTTCCTTAACTGCCTCACATAGGCCAGCCGCCTCTGAGATAACCCACCAGAGGCATCTCTTCCTGCCTTGGGCTTGCCAACCCACCTGCCCGGGTCTGAATAATGTCATTTTGGGTTAATTACAGTGAGAAAGAGGATCGGTGACTGTAATCCAGACCATCCGGTTTTCTGTCAGATCAGCAGGAGGAAGAAGTTGATACTAAGGACTGAAAAGTTCCCTCTTCTATCTTCAGGACCCCTCTTAGTGATACACGCTGGGACGGTTGTGCCTTTCTGGGTGGGAGGTGGGAATCTAACTATGTTCACTCCCTTGAGAGCAGATGGGGGCCAGTGCCGCACTTGTCCAGAGAGAGAATTCAAACTGCTCCAGACTTGCATCAAGGTTCTATCTGCTGTCTCCCTTGAGTTAGGGTGTAAGAAACCCTTTTTTGAAGGGTAAGGGAATAGCCTATGTTGCCCCCAAAATTGCTGCTGGCATACAGGAATTTTACTGGTCTGGAGACAACAAAAAACACAAAAACCAAGGCATCCTGTACTGGTCACGTGACCTTGCCCGCTCTCCACACAGCCTCTTCTCCTGGGGGCACCATGTCGCGCCTCAGGAGTCTGGAGGCTTCTCGCTGCCAGTGCAGGAGGAAAGTCGGCGGATGGACAAGGAGCATGGCCTTGCTCCTGGTGTCCCTGCTGGCATTCCTGGGCTGGGGCTCTGGATGTCATCATCGGCTCTGCCGCTGCTCTAACCGGGTCTTCCTCTGCCAAGACAGCAAGGTGACAGAGATTCCCTCCGACCTCCCCCGGAATGCAGTGGAGCTGTGAGTATCAGAGCGGAACAGCTGTGCGGCTGGCATTTGTGTATTGAGCACTCGTGTTATTTTCACATGAGGCTGCTATCTACGGGGCTGAAATAGTTCTGTCTGGACAATCTCCACCAACCCATACTCCTCCCTGCCGTTTCCCAGGGACCTGAGGTGCAAGTTTGAACCAGCAGTTGTAAGGGAAGGGCAGTGAGGAAACCCGGGTCCAAAAGCAAAGGGCAGGGTTGGAAGTCTTTTGGACACTTTAGCTCCAGGGTTCTGCACGGTCTTTAGTGGAGCCAGGAAAGCAAAAGTGAAAGCAAAGTAAAAAATTTAGGAGACCTCCAACTGGAAGCAGAAAGATGGGCTGCTGTAAGCGGAATACACAAGGTCTATCTCCTGAGGCCACTGAACTCAAGAATGGCAGAGTCTGTCTTGGAAGGCAGAAGCAATTAGTTCTTGAGCTGAGATTTTACTTCCTGAGGAAAAAAGGGGAAAAGACTGTGAAAAAGGGAAGAAGAAAAGGAAGGAAGTTGAGAGGGAGGGAGAAAGGTAAGATTGTCTTTTCTGCAACTTTAGATTTTTACTGAACTATTTTAGCAGGAAGTAAACAGTCTCCTGCACTTAAGTAAGAACTTAGACATCATCTCACTCTATCTTCATTTTGTGAATTAGGGATCTGGCATGTGAAAAGAGAGTTGCCCAGGGTCTCACAGTGAATTCAGCAGAGTGGGCTGGAAGTCAGGCCTTGAGACTCAGCCAGCCCTTCCCCAGGCCCAGTGGGGGATGCAAAAGAGCACGGTGAATCAGGGCTGTGGGCCTCCAGGGACTACTTTCTCTGTGAACTGCAAGTGCTGCCTCCCATGCCTTTGTGCCAAGGACTTGAGACAGAACCCCTATTTTGGATGGATGCCTGTTTCAGCATTTGCCCCCTAGTGATGACTTTTATTTCAGTGCAGAAGGAGTGATCCTTTTCAGTTTACAGACTGCCATACTGACACCCAAATGCATTGATGCTGCAATTCGATCTGTGCTCAGGAAGGAACAGTGGCAACTTAGTCGTTTGCTTGTCACTTTCCCCTTGACATCAGTCTTCAGTGCCTATCGAGAGGTGGCTGCCGGAGCAGGGGAAATAACATGGGCAGAGTCATCCCTGCAACTCCTCATAGCAGAGCTGAGAAACAAACTAGAGTCTATTTGTATCTCTTCTGCATGGGTACAACGTGTGTCTTTGACTCCTTTCTTTTCTTCTGGCAAAATAAAAAATGTTTTGGTGGGTATGATCCAGAAATCAGACTTACAGGTCCTACAGTGTCTTTTGCAACTACTCAGCTCTACTGTGGTAGCCTGAAAGCAGCTGCTGACACCACGTAGATGAATGAGCACGTATGTGCTCATTCACACATGATGTAAATAGTTTATCTTGGGTTTAATCGGCCTGAGGCAACCTGGCACCATACAGAGACCCAAAACAGGTAAGATCAGCAGTTGGGGAAATTTGGAGGTAGTGTTCCCAGTTGATCTTCTAGCTGGTTCTAAGCAGTCACAGATAGGAGTGTCTAGAATCAGAGAAACTTTAGTCCATACCCAGGTGGTGCCATTACACATTTGCTCTATCATCTGAGCTCTTGGCTGCATAATGGAAATAACAATGCATGTCTATCTCACAGAATTGCTGTGGTTGATGTGGTAAAAATCTTAGTACAATGTCTCCCATGTTGTTGTTATCATTGATGAGGGTGATGATGATGGTTGTGGTGCTAATGATGTTCTCATCTGTAAAATACGAGGCAAAAACCCACTTTCCACAGAGGACCAAATCAGTCAACAAATATGAGAATGACTTGGGAAAATTGATAGGAAGATTTTTATAACTCTGAGATAGTTTGCAATCTCCCTCTTGTTTAAGAAGAATCTCCTCCCAGGGTTATAACACTTAATCTCCATGTGCTTACTCTCTGAGTAAGTAAGTAAATACTTTTCCCAAGGTTGTTGGCACTTCCCACAAACTCAGTGGGTAGGTTGATTCTGTCCATCGCTGAAGGAATTCTGATTCTCACTTATGCCAGAAATTGCTTCAGTTAGAGGCAGTTAGTGAGTCAAGGAAGGTTCTTTTAATCTTGCTTTATTCTTCCCTGAGTTAGAATTCCTACAGATAAAATACAAACACAAAGTCTAAGTCGTATGAATACAGCCATCTTTTTCTTCATCAAGGTCAGATGGCTGTGATACGAAAGGAAAGAAGATTCCATGGGTGGTCATTCCGGCTTAGGAGCTGTGTGCTGGGTTATGCTATTGACTGCCTGTGTTGAACCTTTCCTCTCAGCAAGCTTCCATGTGGCCTTGCAATCTCATTTGACTAATACATACTTCAAATTATCTAATTACCATTAACCCTTTTTATCTTCTTTCTTTGCCTTATATTTCTTGTTTTGTTGTCTTGGTTTAGATCATTTTTCCATATTCTATAACCACAGATCCTGATTTACTTAGGAGCTTGAAAGTATGCCTAGTTTAGTCTTTTCTTAACGTGCATTTAGTTCTGAAAAATGTATCAGTGCTCTGTGCTAAAAAGGAAGCCAGTAATTTGTGTGATTTCCAAGTGAAACAGGGATTTGCAAATTGCTTAATTGTGCCTAATTGTGGAATCCTTTTCCTAAGAGCATCTTTAAGGATCAATGTTCCACAGAACACACTTTAGGAAAGGCTAGTCTATCCAGCCTCAGCTGCCAGAAAAAATTCTCTTCTACAGTCTGAACAATAGCTAGATCTCCTGACCCCCAATTCAATGCTTGATAACAGCTAGAGATGAACCCTTGAGTGGATTTGTATTGTTTTGTGCCTGAGAAGTAGCTATGTAAAATGTATCACATTCTCGTAAAGAAGGTGATTCTACAAATAAAGAAAATGTGGTATATATACACAGTGGAGTATTATTCAACCATAAAGAAGAACAAATGCATGCCTTTGCAGGAAAATGAATGGAAGTAGAAGTTATCGTATTAAGCAAAATAAGTTAGACTCAGAAAGACATGTATCACATTTTTCTCTCATATGTGGAATATATGAAAGTAGAAGGGGGACTATTACTGAAGGAGAAGAGAACAAAGGGAAGGGAGGAGATAATGGGAAGGGTAGATATGATCAAAGTACATTTTATACATGTATGAAGATGTCATAATGAAAGCAATTATTTTGTAAAATTAATATATGCTAATAATTATAATGAAGAAGTCTTCAAAAAAAAGTGATTCTAAAGTATACACTATAGCCATGAGGGAAATACTGTTACCTGTTACTTATAGGTAACAGTATAGGTTTCAAACTTTTCCAATCACTCATATCAAATCAGTTTATGAACCCCTTTCGCACTGCTAAGAGCTAGAATTCTCCCTCTTCATTGCCATCATTATTGCCTGGGCCCTGATCACCTAAAGTCTGGATTTTATAATTACTTCCTAACTTACTCCTTCCTAATAATTTCTCTTTTCTCCAAACCACCCTACACATCATCATTCCATTCCCTTCACAACACACCACTGACACCAATGTAGGATTCCCCGGTTAATTCATCTGATACCTCACCTTTCAGTCTCCACCAGGAGCCCAGCCTACAAGGCCGATAGGGGCTTGCTTCCCAACACAGGGTTGCATGTCTACCTCTCGGAATCTTCACACCATGTGTCTTGCGTGTGCCTGAACTTTGCCTCTTGCAATGCATCCTACTTACCAAAATCTCACTCAAAGCTCATCTCTTACATTAAGTCATCCTTTACCTCTTCATATTTATTTAATCTTATCTTCCCCTGTGCCCTATGCGGTTCATTTCACACTTAATCTTGTTTTCTTTTTAATTGTTCATGTGTGTCTTATTTCTTCAATGGCAGGGAAAATGTCCTTTGTGCTACTTATTCTGCTTGGTTCAATGCAATGCGTGTTCAGGGCCCTCAATTACATGCAGAACAAATGATTTAATAAATCAGGGGGAATTACATCTGTTTATTTGCTCTGCTTCTCATGATATTGAAGAAAAGATTTCTATAAAAGATGATTATTGCTCTCTCCTGCAATGAACTACTATAGGATTTGATAGTTTTCTTGTTTTCCTTGCTTTTTTATGTGTTTGTTTTAAGAAAGTGCCTGTATGCCATTCCAAAATCCATTAATTTATTCAAAAAGAGAGAAATAAGTCTCCTAAGTTAAAAGTTGAATAGTCTATACTCTAGGCACACCATTCAATTCTCTTGATTTCAGTAATATCTTCCTCTCTATACCTAACAGGGATATTGAAAAAAGAAATGAAAGTCCCCAACAAAACCAGTTTAAACCACCCAGAAACTTCTAAAAGAATATAATTTTTGCCAATCAGGATCAGATATCAAACCCCGAAAGTTAGGTTTCCTGTGTTCCATGGGTGTGCTTTAAGTGTGGTAGTTCTGTCTGGTTAGCAAAACCTCACATCAAACTGTGCAGATTGCCCTGGGTGCCCCCAAGTCCAGATCTACCTTCTGCCTTGTTTAGATACTTGTTTGAAAGAAACAAACAACACCAGGCTCATGCTAATACATATATAATCCTTCCTTTTAACACAAAATCAGGTGCCTACTTTAGTGAGAAGTGATATCAATGTTCAACATTTGCAATTTAATTGGACTGGGGGAAACAGAGGTTTATATTCCCTACAGAGGAATCAGAAAAATAACTAAAGGAACAGCTATAGAATGCAGTACCTTGAAAAAGTGAAAATTACATTGCAGAGAAAGAATCTTTTAAAGTAGAAGATGAACTCTACCCTGAGAATTGGCTAAGAGCTATAATTTACAGAGTCATTATCAGCAATTGAAGAGTAGGGGTTTGATAGCACAGAGCTGCACTCGCTAGGTGATGATCAAATTCCCCTGTTTACGTAAAGGTGCCTGCTGTCCTTCTTCCCCCAAGTCCTCATAAAAGAAGCCTGAGCTTCGCAAGAAGGACATCATGATGGAAAGAAAAAGGGAAACTCATTTAACATTTGATTATCCTTCTCCGAAGCCACTAATTGGGTTATCCAGTCACTGTGGTTGATTGGACTACACTTTTTTTAAGCTGTTAGATTTAGAGTCTCCAATTCAGCTTTATTTAGACTAGAGTCTAGCTTATATATCCCACAAGGTCGGCTAGGAAAGAGAGTAATTATTTTTAATTGCCTAAGATCCGATTATAATGAGATTTGGATGTTTGTTCCTAATCTGACCTCCCTCTGAAGCATCTCAGAGCATGTTTTGTGTCTCTGACCTGAACGTGCCATTACCTTGTTCTTTCATAGGGAATAACCGGCAGATCTAAAATTCTAAAAGGAATATGTGAAAACTATTTGAATAAGGCAACCAAACTCTTGCCATGATCTCGAAATCAATTATATTTTTAGTCTTAGGAGTCGCTTGAGTTCCTTCTTTCATCTCATCTCCCAGACCTTTTTCAGCAAGAGCCAGCACTCAGCCTTTGCAGAACCCTGTGCAAGAAAAGGTGGAAAATGTATAGTCCTTGCCAGTGCCAAGCTGAGGAAAACTCTACAAAATAGTTTAAACTTCAATGAAACATAAAGATCAACTAATTGAGGATGTCCCAGAGAAAACTCATGAGCAAATTGTTGGAAAAGTGAGGTAAAATGATGCTGTTTCCTTCAAATCTAAAATGCTTTGATTTTACAAATGTCTCAGCACCAAGCCTCCCGCCACCAGTAAGTTTTTCTAGGCTCGGAGTCCAGCAGCTGTGTGATGGCTGCTCTGTGCTTACGCCAGCTGTGCAATTTTGGGGGTGAGGATGTTTCCCTTGGGTTTAATAGGTGGTTCTGTTATTTTTGAAAAGCAACACAGATAGCTCCCACACACTTTTCTTGTTACTTTCAGGGTTTGTGGGTTTGTTGTTTTTCTTTTTATTTTTTTTCCAGTACAGAGAATTGAATCTAAGGCCTCTCTACTGAGCTACATTCCAAGCCCTTTTATGATTTTTATTTTTAATTTTTGAGATAGGGTCTTACAAAATTTCCAAGTAACCCAGATTAGGCTTGAATTTTTAATTCTCGTGCCTCAGCCTCTCAGAGTACTGGGGTTTCAGCTACGTGACACAATACCCAGTTTGTTAAAGCTTTTAAATTTAAAAAAACATGACAGATCCCAGGTCTGACAGTGATTTTGCACCTAAACAAACAAAATCTAGCAGGTGACTGACCGTTGTATGCCCCAGTGTCCTCTTGGAATCAGAAGAGCAAAAGAACCAGAGGTCCTTGAGGCCTTGAAGCCTGGCTTTGAGCCCTAGACTTGCAGCAGTAGCTTCAATTTAAAACACTTGGTCCCTCTATAAGTCTACAAAAGTTTGGTTCAGAGGATAGGATCCCATTCCGGAAGAGAGCTCTTACTTGAGCTTTCCCCTAATTCACAGTAATAGCCTTCCCACTCCCCTCCAAGCCTCGTCTTCCTCCTTCCCAGATCCTGGCTCTGAGCTCTGCCCTGTGCTCAGATCCAGGACAAAAAGCTAAAATCCTAAGTTTGGCATAAAGTCTTCCATATTTTAACATCCAGTTAACTCTACTGTCTCTCTCTCATTTTCCATGCTCTCAGCCCTCTGTTCTATGAACTTTTTTCTATTCCTCAGCTCCCAAATATGTCTTACTTTCCCCTCCCAAATACTATTATTTTCCTCAGCCTGAATATAGTCTTCTACTCCAGTATTATTCTTCTTTGAGAATACAGTAAAGAGGCTCATTTTCCATGAAGTTTGCTTTCAACAGTAAATGTGTGTGGATCCTATGTACGGGTCATGGTATACAGGCACTTGGGAGAAAACAATCAACAGGAGAGACAAGGTCCCCGCTCTTAAGAAACAGCTAAAAAAGAACATCAAACAAGTAATGACAATCATGCTTTTCCTCATTCTTACCCACAACAATCAAAATCCCCATCAGAACCCAGAACAGTCATTGTCAAGACCACTAATTTGACAATTAATTGCATGTTGCTTTGTGCAATTTAAATCATAGCCTGGGAGCTAGAAGAGAAGACGCCCAGTGAGAGCCAATGAGACGGCTGCCTGCCTGGTGCTGACAGAAAGTTTATGAGAAGATTCTCATTCACATCAGTTCATTCCATCTAGCTCTCCCCTTCTGATTAACTTAGGATTGACTTATGTAGTTGTGCAGGGCCCCTTCCCAAATACCCTTTTGTTTAAAAAGTTAGCTAATTCTTGCTTTATATTACAAGGAGAATCCAGACATGAAATAAAATAGAATGAAAAATGAACCCCAGCAAATATAGACTTTAACTGCTGGATGTCCAAATACTTAAGTTTGACCTGTTTTCCAATTGTAAAAATACAAGGGACGTGACCCTTTGAGTTTGGATAAAAGAGACTGGCACAGAAGTTGGAAAAGAGCAGCAAAGGGGGAAATTTAGGCTGCTCCACCTTCCAGTTTCTTAATTTTTCCTAAAGCTGCTGTGTTCATAAATGCTATTATGTGTCTGGGTAAAAGTTTGTCTATTGATGGGCTGGATTTGCCAGCTGAGTACAATCTCTGAAATCTGATAATTACATAGAACTTGCCTTAACAAAGCCCATTGTCCTCTACAAACAACACACCTTAAAATTTTCTACTTTGGCATGAGGGGACTATTGATAAGAAATTATTAAATCCTCCTTAATTTATGAGTAACTTCCCTTTCTTCCAAGTTTCAACTGATTGTATATGCCTATGTTACCTTTAGGATAAAAGAGCAAGTTAAATACCAGAGAATGATGAATTTCCATTGTCAGGTCATAGCCTGAGCAGGTACTGAGAGGCATCCCCAAGCCCTTGCCACTGCCATGTGCCCACCAAAACCACCTAATGATCAAGGAGGGAAAGGAAGAAACCTTCACTTAATTGGTATTTGTTTCATGGGCAAGCAGTGTGGCATCTCTCTAAGTGTATATGTTGGGAGCAGGACAGGAGAAAGTGCAATAAGAAAGACCATTATTAGTCAGAAAACTAACTGGAAAGGCAACAAAAGAAAATACGACAATTATGATGAAAAGCAAAGAGGTCATCTGGAATCTTGAGAACAGTAGTAAGACTGCTTATCATGCCCTGGTTGTGAAAATCTGCTGAACTCCTTCACTAAGAACACACAGTCTTGGAATGGTATCCAATTCACCCAAACAAATACTCGAGACAAGTGGAAAGAGAACAAACAGTTCTGACAGTGAGATAGGAAAACTGCAAAGCAGCTCTGGGAAGCAGATCTCACAGGGAAGAGACTGGAGAAGGAAGAGCACCAAGGGTGGCAGAAGCTACAGGGAACTCAGTAAAAGAACCAGCAGGTTCACTGAGCTGAGGAATCACTGCATCAAAATCTTTAGGTCTTAAGTTGCAGGCTGTTCAACTTCCCTGGAGAAGATTCCTCCAAACTTCTACCTAGAGAGTGAAGCCCTCATGGCTATCATTCTGGCACTACTGGTAGCTGGGGAAAATCTAAAGGGGTGTGTGTGTATGGCTGTCTCTGCATCCTGTACTCATCGGTGGTGCCTATGGTGCCTGGCACCCTCTAGTCCAGAAGCTATTTTACTCCCTTGGAAGACTACATCGTTGGCATTTTGCACAAGGAGGTCAGGACTCCTGCCTAACTTCTCTGAGTAGGAAATTGGGCTGCCTGTTAAAGAAACTTTTGGGGGCTGGGGATTTAGCTTAGTGATTAGAGTGCTTGCCTTGCAAGCACAAGGCTGTGAGTTCAATCCCTGGCACCAGAAGAAAGAAAAAAAAAAGAAAAGAAACTTTTCACCAACCATGTTTGTTTTATCCTTCTCACTCTATTTTCACTTCCTGCCCCACTCCCAGGGATACCCATTGCCTCCAGTTCCTGAGTATTCTAGGAATTGTCCAGTGTGAGCCATTTTCTAGACTCTGCCAGGTTAGCACATCTCAATGTCCAGGGTGCATGCAAATGACAGGAATATATTGTGAAAGTGTAGACCCTGATTGAGTGAACTTCGAGTGAGGCCTGAGAGTCTGTGTTGCTAACCTGCTTCCAGGAGATGCTGGCAATATTAGTCCCAAACCACATCTTTACAGTTCTAATATTATGTTCCTCCGTCCTTGTGGCTTTATACCTTTAAAATAATTCCCTTACTGTCTTCTCAGTGGGGTTTCAGGAAGAAACAAATAGCTGTTTGTTAATATGCCATCTCTACCCAGGAATCCCCATTCATTATTCAGCCTAGTCAATCTGGTTGTGTCTGTACAATTCCACTAAAAATTCTTCTGGTCACAAATGCCAATAAACCTCTCTTTGTTTTCTGTATGTTTTATACTGTGGTTATTTTTCAAATAAAAAATTGAATATCAGAGGAATACTCTCAATTCAGATGACAGATGTAGTGGTCACTTCTCTGTCACATAAGACACGGTCTCAGGAAATATCCAGACAGCTGACTATCCACCTACTTGGAACATTTCTTCTTCTGACTTAAAGCTTCTGTGACACCACACTAGCTTTCCCCGTATATCCCGGGAAGAACCTTGATCTTCTCTGCCAAATTCTTGACTGCCTTCCAGAAGTCATCCAGCCTTTAAATGTTGCAGCACCCATGCCTCATTCTGGACCCTCTTCACACATGCCTTTGCCAGTCGTAAATAGCATCTGCATTCAGAATGTGTGTGTCATGCCTCACCGCTTTACGGAATATCCCACTGAAGACTTGACATCTTCACGTCAGCTCCTTAGTGCTTACTGGCATCTCACAGTCAACCCGTAGAAATCGGTACCCCTAATCTCCCTCAGCCAAGCCTCGTAGCCTATCTTCTCCCAATCTTTACAATTTATGAGTGCACCAAATCCTTGCCCTCAAATCAACCTATCACCCAGTACTGGATTTGGCCCCCAAATTATAGCTTAGTTTTCACTTTTCCCTACCTCCCTTACCACCACCCTAGCTCAAATTGCCATCACTGGTCAGCTTGGCCACAGCTCTAGCTCCCACCCTTCCCATCCCCTGGCTTTACTTCAACCTGCAGTCCACCCACACTGTGGCAGAGGGAGAGACTTTCCCAAAGACCGTCACGCACAATTACTTAGAATTGCAACTGGAATAAAATTGATCCAACCCATGTTTCATGACTACTGACTGTGACAGGCAGGGTTCTTGGTGCTGGAGATCCAGCAGACAGCAAAACAGACAAAATCCTTCCCTCACGGAGCTCGGCCATGACTGTAGGGCACCCCGACCTGGCCTCTGACTGTGCGTCCGTGAGCATCAACGTGTTCTACTTGCCCGTCACCACTCTGCTCTAGGCACCCTGCACCCATCCTGCACCCCTTTCTACCTTTCCAATAGACAAAGCTCTTTTCACCTTAAGTCTTTTTACCTGCTTTTCTTTCAGTCCAGAATGTTTTCCATTCTTCTCTCCACATGGCTTCTTGTCTTTCCAACTTATTCTTCTCATTAACTGACTGAAATGTGAATGTTTTCATTTGCTTACCTTCCTCCCTTCCATCCCTGCCACTAGAAACTAGAACTTCAGTTGCGTGATGACAAGAATTCCACACATTAAATAGTGCCTGGCACAGAGTAGATGTCCAGTATGTATGGGAATTGAATGAATGAAAGGCTTCTCAGGCAAAAAGCTAAAAGTGAAGGCTGAATACAACAACCATCTACTAAGTCCTACTATGGCACTATGCTGTATGCCTCATGGTATCTTCCAAAACATTCTTGCACTGTCCCTATTTTGGAAGTAAAGAAGATGAAATTACAGGATGAACTAGCCCAAAGTCATTCAGCTTCTCAGGGTCACAGTTCAAACTGACATCCCTACTGTAGTTGAATTGAAAATGTCCTTCTTTCTACTAGTCATAAAAGAACAGGAGAACTCCCTCTCCTCTAAACTCCTAAAGCAAATCTAAACTCTACCTCTGAGGACTTACATATGTGCAAGCCTGTAGTCATTCATATTACAAAATTTATACATTATCATCTCTCTCAGATTTAGCAAACTCACTGAGAGCGAGCCCTGCACCATTCTGTTCTACCTAACAGGGCCGAGTACTCAGTAACATCCAACAAGGAGAAAGAAGTATAAGGAAGGATTCTGTTGGCTAATGAATAAGCACAAAGGGGACAAAAAGTAAGTGTCATTACATTTCCAGCAATGAATCTTGAAATAATCACAAGCCATTTAAGCTAAGAAGCTGTTTAAGTGACACGCATGTTTATAGAACAGGCAGTTGACTGGGCTGACTGCAACTTTCTGTTGCCTTTTACATCTTTCTTATGAAGATGACTCCTGAGAAATAAACGCTCTGCAGGTTGAGTAGCTGCTCTTCAGCAACTATGGAGAGTTAGCAGCAGCAAATGGACTGTGGAAGAGTGGGCTTGATGGATGATCAGGAATCACTGTAGCAACTCCATAAAGAGTCTTCATTGAACTAAGTGAAACTTGATGATGTGTCAAAAACTCCGCAGTTGAAGAAAAAATTTTATATTCATCTAATATGACCTCACAGTCTCTTCTCTAACACTTATTTCTAGATTTGGGGAATTGTGCCTCTATTTTCTCATTTTAGGTATGATTTGATGTCTAAGACAAGGATATGATAAGAAGACCAGCTTGATATATGATTCCAGAGGCACTAAGGTAGCTCACTTGCCTCCAAATATTTCCTTTACTTTTTGTCACAGTACCATCATTAGTAAAGCAATCCTGTAACCTTAAAGACTTCCCTAATTTCTAAGACTCTGCAGTTGAAATATAAAATTCTCCTGAAGGATAAAAGTCCTAAGCTTTTAAAGGGTAGCCTTTTACTCTGTAACTTCTCAAAAAGTATTCTTCACAACCCTAGTTCTGTAAGACATTCCACAAAAAGGAAATATTTTAAAGATTTTCCATGGTCAAATCAGTTTGGGAAATGCTACACGATATATCCCCAATTCTAGACATTTACATTCACATCGCATCCTACAGTCTCTCTGAGACAGTCCAACACTGTGTAAGCTACAGATGTTCTACTGGACACACTTCAGGAAACTGAGAGAGTGATGTAGTTACTCAAGAATATGCCTTGGCAAATGGGCTTCTCTATGCGCCAGGGAAACTGAAAGGTTGAGAAAGGCAGTTTGTACAATGGAAAATAGGTGGTAGATACGAAAACCCCTTTTCAGAATTCCTTATGGGCCAAATAATCTTCACTGGGGTCTCTACCTTTCTAGGTATACACCCACCTTGTTCTTCAAATCAGAGAATTTGCCTCTTGGTGAATTTGAGGCAGTGTATACTACCTCTCTCCCCTTGTTTTAAGAACAAAATGAAGCCCAGTAAAATGAAAAGACTTGCCTAAGGTCATACGGGTGATTAAAAATCATTATCTATCCTCTATTTCCAAAAGCAGAAACGTTAAGCCTGCTATTTCCAAGCATCTATGGGAGATGGGATAAAACATATACTCCCACAGAGCACAGCCAACTCCCCACCTGTCCTCTTACCCCTCGCACTCAATTAGCATCAAAATTCCACTGCTATCTTATTTTACCTTCACCTGCGTTTCTACAGTTATTGAGATATGATTCATCAGCATACAATTCACCCACTTAAAATGTACATTTCAATAGTTTTTAGTATAATCCTTGACATATGCTATATCACCACAATAAATTTTAAAAATGTTTTTAGCACCTCAAAACATACATATACTTTAGCCATCACCTCTCTACCTGATCATCCTTCACCCAGCCCTAAGCCTAAACTAAACTACTTTCTCTCTCTATAGATTATTCTGGACTTTCATGTGAGTAGAATCTGATATCTCTTGTGTTGCTAGCTCCTTTCACTTAACATAGTACTGTCAAGTTTCCCCCAAGCTATTAAACTTCACTAACTGTAGGCAGGCTGTGCTACTATTTCCAAAATTTTCTGGGGCATAAATTTCTCTACAAAGTAATCCAATCAAATTGTGGCTCCTTCAAAAAAACCATTCCAGTGGTCAGAGTTGACATTTTTCTAGAGACCTCAGGTCCCCAGTCCCATCCTGCATTCTGGCTGGCCTACACTAAGGCTTCATTCCATCCATGACTCCCCAGCTATCTTTCACCACAACCTCTGCTGTGCCTGACAGTACTCCTAGATTTAAAGATTTCCATGTTCTATTACATTTAACATGCTATGTGCATGAAGTCTCGTCCTTTGGGAGAAAGTACCAGTTTTATGACTTTCTTCTTCCCAGAGGCAAACTCCCTAAACTTGGGGTCTAGGGTTTGGGCTTGATGGGAAGCTTCTTTCAGACCACTATTATAGAGACTAAGAGTGTCCTGAGACACTGTTGGCTTGATTCTCCTTGCATGGAACCCTTGCCCCATGAACTGGGTTCAGAACAATCAGGACCTCAGTGTTCTCAGTGGTCCACGCCCAATATAACTAGGGAAAATAAAGACAGCCTCCACCTCTCAATAATGCTTGCTCAAAAGTTAGCCTCGACAACAGGAATCTTGGGGGATGGTGAGAAATGCTAAAATGTTGCTCATCTTGGAAAGGAAATCCTCCAGATGGGAGCTGGGAAAGAGGGAAGCCTGCGTTCTTGACAACAAGTCAACGGTCTGGACTGGGGTTTCCACCTTTCTGAGATGGGAAGGGAGAGGATGGGATGGATCTTGGTTTAAATACTACAGACCCTTATGTTTTTTTCATTGGATTTACATACATTTTCTTGAAGAGATGTTTCCTTGCTTGCCCTTGGGACTGTTTCCTGACGCACCGAGTGAGTTTTTATCCCTCTATTTTTATAATTTTCATCAGCATCACCATGGAGCAGGACAGCAGGTCTCCTTGCCCTGCCATCCTGGAGGTTAGTCCCACCATCATATTCTTGGCCAAGAATGCAGAGAGGGAGTGGGTTGTGGCTGGAAGAAGCAAGATAGTCAAAATGACCATCTCAGAAGTTCTTGACGTGCTCTTGAACAAGAGAGCCACTGGGCTAGCCAAGAGGAAATAATGTCATCACAATGAGTTTATTCATTCCATTTTTTACTTTAATGTTTTCTATCTGCATTATTAGTTTTAAATAATGCAGTACACATGTCCTAAGTACTGGTCTGGTGTATTGTAATGGCTCTACCACCTGCAAAATAAGGCCACTAACTGTTCCTCTTAACAGGAAGTACAGTTTTTTAAACACTGGTATGGTGAGCAAAACATGTGGAAATGGAATTACAACTGAGAGGATGCTTTCTAGTGTGGCTTCAGTTTGCCAGAACAAAGGAAAAGAATAGACTCATTTCTCTTGAGCAGGTTAGAAACAAAACAACCTTCTCCCTGTGTACTTACAATTCTAACCACTGACTATTTCAACGACAAAGTAATTTCAGCAACAAAGAGCTTGCAGTTGTACCAAATGGAAAACAAGTCAAAAGTTATATCAAAATCCTGAGTTCAGCATCTTCACAGCAAATCTCTGTGACTCAAAATAGCACCATACATCACCCGAGACCCGTAACTCCAGACAGCACATCTTTGTTGAACACTTTCCATGTGGAAAGCCACTTGCTGGGATGTAAGGGCCAAGGATGCAAGCTCTGCCACACGCAGCCTTCTAATGCAGCTGACGCGTAGACGCGCACCACATGCACAGACATAGAGAAAGAAACAAGGCTTCCAGTTTTCATGGGATTACACAAGGATAGAATGAAAGCAATAATATTAGAGTCTTTTGAGGTTCTTTGAGGGGAAACATACCTACAATGGAATAAACATAGTATAGAGCACGTCCTCGAAAAGATATGGGCTGGATACACAAAGGATTTAAATATATGGTCATGAGAAGGTGATGGAGTAGGCATAAAGAATACCTGGATAGCCAGTCAAACAGCAATAAATGAAATAAATTGTTTTTTCTCATGAAGCACATTGTATGACTTCTGAATTAGGTGGGAGAAGATGCATTTCCAGTCCAGATCTTTAAATTCAGATTCTCCTGCAGGAAATAATGCAGTTCTCTCTGAATAGTTTGTGGAGGTCTGGGTAGAAAGAGCCAAGGTGAGATTCAGAGAAACTTAGTGAGGTTCAATAAATGGTTTGAGTCTCTATGAATGTAGAACAAATTAAAACCTGCCTTAGTTTGCAATTGAGAAATACAAATGACATTAGTAACTAAAAGTCTTTTATAATAGAATTGATTTTTCATTCATTTGTTCCAACTGCCTTGAGTAGGGACTAGTTGAAATCACATCACACCTAGAAAATCTTTGCATTGGAAGTCATAAGTTTCTGAAGTACAGAATTCCTTCAGAGAAACTGACTTAAACATTGGATTAATTTAACCTTTTACACATGAAAGTAAATAGGCCCCAATTAAATATAAATAACTTGCCCCAAATAAACGTGGATTTACCATTTTGTTTATCAGTTTTCAATTCACTTCTTTCTTTAAACAAAGAGTAATGTCTGAAAGAATGAGGATAAAAAAACGAATATCAAGAAAATGTAATAAATATACTGCCTCTCCATTTATTTGTCGAACTCTACCTTCAAGGCAAGCAGCCAAGATCAGCTGCTGATCTGCAACCTACCTCATTTTATTTTCACATCACTCTTTTAAATTGTCTCCCTTCCAATAATCATTTTGGTATAAGTGACACTCCAGGGGAAATCAATTCCTTTTGACTGAATAGAAAAGCCTGGTCTACCTCCCTTGAATCGTAATTGGGGCTTTGTTTATTTTGCTGTTGTTTGAATCTTGCAACAACCACTCTTGTTTTCACCAAAGTTGAGAAGCTTGTCTGCTGCAACCTCCAGGGAAGGCTCGCCAGCATTCAGGAACTTCCCCCTCAAGGAGGGAATAATTAGAGCCACTTAGTTATCACAAGTGCATTTCCTAGCAACTGGCTAGATACTGTTTTCCTTGAGATTGTTTAAAGAAAAAGTCCTTTAAGCCCATAAGGGGATAGATTCTTTTTTTCTTTTTCCTTCACTGAGAAAGATGTGCAGCTACAGAAGGCATTTAGGTTCGTGAGACCCTCAGAAACGAGGATTCCCCCTTGCTCATTTGCATCTGTCTTAGGTCTGCTAAATATTATGCATGTCTTAGACCTCAGGAGATATTTTTGAATAAACGTAATTAATGACTCGCACTAAATTGGACTGATCAGCTGAGTTGAATTGGATTGGACTGTGCTGAATTGAACTGAGCATCTGTGGATTGGCAGGTTGCTGCTGTGAGGGGAGAGGCCAGAGTGTTCCATTCATGAGATGAGCAAGGCCTTGGAAGGATCCCAAGAACCTGGGATGATAGAGGAGTCCAGGCTCCCTAGCCCTTGAGGAAACTAAAATTAAAATGACTTACCCAAGGACAGATAGCAAAATGGGAGTGAGGCTGAAACTCCATATATAATAATACGAACAAAAAAATGGGCTCATGCATATTGAGTACATGCTACATGTCAGGAAAGGCTCTGTGTGTCATTTTTTGCAAATTATTGATCCTGCAAAGTGGCCCAGCAGGGCAGGCCTCTCTGTTACCCACATTCAGATAAAGCAACTGAGGCATGAAGCAATTAAATAACTTACCCAAGTGGTACATCTAAGATTTGAACCCAGGAAGCAAAACCTTAAAACATAACTCTTAACCATTTCAGCACATGGTGAGGAGTTGAGGAAGAGAGTTTATAGAACAGCTCAAATAAGAATTTATAACAAAGGAAAACAACAAACTTTCAACGGAGAAAGATAAAAGATTTTTTTCCCTCTTGAGAATTTAAAATTATAAACTGTTATAATCTCCTGAATTTAACATTTTAAATATCTATAAGTTTGGCCCTCTGAGTAAGAACATCTAGGTCACATTGTAACTTATGGATCATCTTGAGGTTCTAGTTTCTGGAAATGTCATAAAGTGAAGGCTTTTGAAAAAGAGTACATCATCTCATATTTATATTTATCCATTCATTCCAAAATATAAGCCCATAATGTTGAAAATGTTCAGTTACTATCTTTGGCTCAGTGGCCCTAGTCTCTGGGAGACACTGTGCTACATCCTCACCTCTAGAATGACCAAGAATCCTGACATGGGGTTATTTCCCCTCCTCATACACTAAAAGGCAGCCGGCCTCAATTTGTTCACCCGTCAGTGAGGGACTGAAGTCTCCCTGACCCCAGCACAGAGACAGGTTCTGATCATCCCATCCAAATGGGAGAGGAAGGGGAAGTAAAAAAGATCAAGACAAGATATGCGTATCAGCCAATTCCCCAAGATGAATGTATTTATTATGTATTGCAAACATATTTTTAAAAAATCACAGCCACCCTAGTGATTCTAACTATTGGCTATTCTAGTTCTGAAGGTCCAAGCTCTTCAGAGCTCTGAGCACCTAGAAGTGACTCCACATGCTTTGGTAGGTTACTGCTGAGGAGAAGGTGGCAGGTTACCTGACCTGGCTGGGGAGGAGGGAGGCAAGTGGTGTCTCAGGTGTTGATAATAGCTGGTATGAGGCCCTGGTCTGGCATGAAGGATCCAATGGAAGGCAGGGTCGCTTACCAAGTGTGTGAGGGACAGACTGGCAGGAGAGAGGGAGGGTAGAAACGGAAGTACAGCTTGAGTCACGAATGTGAGATGAGTTTGAAACAGATGACTGGAAAGAACAAGGAAACAGACAAATGAGCTGAATGATTCATACGCTTTACATCACCCTTTGAGATTCATATGTGTAATAAGGATTGTGAAAAAAATCACTAATAGAATCAATGTTATGTATTCTGATCTACAGTTTCCAGAATCTGTTTTCCACCTTTCTGCAAGATTGAACAATGACATGTTAAACTGCAGTGTTCCAATACCATTGCTATTCTTCATAATTCTTCAAAGATAGAGTTTCCTATCCACAATGCAGAGCCTTGAGATATTACATGTCTGTGTCTAGAAGTAGATATTCACCACCCCCACCACCTCACCTCCATATTGTACTTCATCGCCAAAATGACGAAAGACTATTCAACCCTTTCCAGAACAGTTCCTCTTGATTAAGAAGGTAGAAGTAAAATGAGGCAGATACTCTTCTGTCTATTGTCATCCGTGAGCATTAGTTGCAGTAGAATGACAGACCTTTGCTTTACTTCTTGACCTGAATGTACATAAGGATCTTCTTGTAAGTTTTAGTATTTTTCCCAAGCCTTGGTTCAGTGTGGATTTTGGGTCCCTGTTCCTCTTTTTCTTTACCCTAATATCATGTTCCTTTCTTTTGTGCCTAGTATCACAGTCTTACTCAAGCTGTTTTCTCAACACTGTTCCATTGGTTCATATGTGTGTATATGATTGATTATAAATGCTTATAATTTTACCTTTATTACCTTAAGGAAATGCTTCTAGTTGCCCACTCATTCATTCAAATAATCTCTGCTAGTCATGTTCTGTGAAACACAGAAAGACAAACTAGACACGTGTCCATGTTGAGGAATAAGTCAGACATGAAATGAAAGTGTCACCAGAGGTGTGTCAGTTAGAGGAGGTGGGTGTTGAGGCAGTGTTGGGAGGGTGACAGGGTGCACTGGAAAAGGAAGGCCTTGTGCTATGGCCGTCAGAAGATCTGTGCTTCAAATAATTTAGACACGGAAAGATGAAAGATGAAGAGGGGTGAGTGTGTGAGTGTGTGTGTATGCTTGTGTGTGCGCACATGTATGTGACAATGGTCATTACTGAGGGAGAAATAAGGTATTCCAGATAAAAGAAAGAACATTACCAAGTATCAGTTTTTAAATGAATGCAACAAACTTTATACTGTGTATACTTGTTCCATTTCTTATTCCTTTTTCCATGAGTCACTTTTCCTGAAACTTCTTGTTTCTTTCTTTTTTCTACTCTTTTAGATGCTCGGATATTTCAATTAGTTTGTCATCCCAGCACTCTTTTTAACCTAAAATTATTTAGCTTTGCTTTTCACAAGTGTTTCCAACACCCATCTTTGATTCCTCTACTAATTTGACAGAAGTGAACTTTTCTCTGGTGAATTCAGGAAGGAGAAATATTAGTCGGATGTCTCCCAGGAGGGGTAGCACCTGCAGGCCATGTTTGTAGCCCATAGAGGTGTGTCCCAGGGAAAGGAGGCCAATCAGCTTGGTGCACCAAGCCCAGGAATCAGAGTGAGAAGACCTGAGTGTGGTTCTGGCACCAGTGGTACATCATTTTACAATCTAGGAAAGTCATCCGTACCTCTGGACCTGAGTTTATTCCTCTACAAAGTGACAGAATTGAACACACTGATCCCCCAAAGTCTGTTCCATCCCCACTAAACAGAAGGAAAACTTGAACCCTGAGAATGAACTGTGACCAAGGTTGTTTAGCCCTATAATATTAGTGCCAGCCTCCTGTCTAGTTCACTGTCTTCCCCAGGTCACTGCTTCCCGAGGCCCTTTATGGCTTTGTCATTTATGCTTCTAGAACACCCCCCCTTTCTTTTGGCTTGTTATGACTAAATGGCAGTAGAAATATCCTGGAAGACCACGTGTCTTTCAGTTGACACAGTCTGCCCTCAAGATTCTGCTCTGGGAGGATGCAGAGCAGAGGTTAACTGAGCTCATCAGCCATCCACAGTTTTCTAGTCCTGCACTCTGTTAAAACTGCACTCTATGGCTAGTGGTAAGACTGGGGAGTGAGGACCCCTTCAAATGTAAGTGCGTGATTGTGCCTGCCTTTCCTAGTATGTGTCCAGTATTTAAAACCAACAATCTTGCAAATTGGAAGCAGCAATGACTTCAAAATTCTTCAGGCAATCCAGTGCTCCTTCCCACAGAAAAAAAGAAAGCACAGATTTGTAGGTACCAATTCATGCAGGAATACTTGTAGATTGCTTACATGTACAGTGTGCCAGATACTGTTCTGCATGCTGAAAATACAGCAGAAAATAGACTGCGGAACGAGATTAAGCTCTTATTTGATCTTATATTTTATAGAAGATGACTAATAATGAATGCAAAAATAGGTAATTTATGTAATATGCTAGATGGTGATATATTCTACTAAAAATAAAGAAAGCAGAGAAAGGAAATAGGAAGAGTCAGACGTGGTAGATGCCCTGGCCATCAGATAAGAAACCAATTCAGCGAAGACCTAAAGGCAGGGAAGGAAGGAACCACGCCTGACAGCTGGGTGAGGAGTTTTTCCAGAGGCAGAATGAGCAACAAACCTGGGGCAGGAACACATCTGCATGTAACAGGGAACAGCAAAGAAGCCTGGGATCAGACCAGACAAATGAAGATAAGGCCAGAGAGTAACAGAGAAATCTGCATGCAAATGAGGGCCTGCAGACCCCTGTAAGGACACTGGCTTTTCTTGGAAGTGAAAGGCGAAGGGATGTGATCTGATTTAAGATTTAAAAGAATTACTGTTAAGAATAGGTGAAGGAGCTCAATACAGAGCTGGAAAGATTACTGAGGAGACCATTAAAATACTCCACTGCTGAGGAGATAATGGATTGTGTTGAGGTGATAACAATGGAAGACAGGAACGGTCAGCTTCTGGGCATATTTTGAAGATAGAGACAAGACAAGTTGTATGCCGAGATGAGAGAAAATAGTGACAAAGGTGGCTATTGGGTTATAAACTAGAACAACTAGAAAACCAGAGTTACCATTTTCCAGGTTGAGGAAGAATTCAGGAGAAACATGGCTGGGAGGATAAAAATCATGAATCAGGTTTAACCTTAGGGAAGACTGAGCTTTATGTTTAAAAAAAAAAAATTCCATAGACCAAAGATTGTGATTTGGCTATTTAATTACCTCCTTGTTTTCTGATGTCACCCAAACTAAACTTTGGTTTATCTCTTACCATTAGAATATTACATTAAAAAGTACACTTAAAGAAAACTCAAGAAATTCTGAATAATTATGCTATGCTTCAGTAATAACTTTTAAAATGTCTCCTCATACTTAAACAATTTCCCTATAGCTATAGACCTAAGCCATGTGCCTTATCTCATCCAGTCAGGAGACTTTCCCCCATCCCCTGTGACCACTAGCGCTGTTTATTTTATCATCAGAATTTTGTACCCATCTTCTTTGCCTATTATCCCTGTTGGCATAGTCTCAGTGCCTCCACTAATTCTCTTTTCTTTCCCTGCCCTGTTCAACAGAAAGCAATTCTAGATGGCAGCCTCTGATATCCAAATTTTGCTTGGGGAACATAATTCTTTTAAAGTCAGGGTTTATAGACATACTGTGGGAAGACAGATTCCTTATGACTCAAGGAAATCAGTTATTAATTTCTTCATTCCTTGAATTTTTTAAATCTCAAACTAAAATGGGGAGTAAAATAATGAAGGAAGAAGGGAGGGAAGGAGAACAGGAAGTGGAGAGAGAGATGCTGTAATTCTTAGAGAGGTAAATCATTGTGAATTATGCAGACAGACTCCAATGTATCTAATACATTCTTTGTTTTATAAATGTAGAAGTTCAGATTCCACGCAGGGAAGCGACCTTTCCAAGGACACAGATGTAAGCTTTGGCAAGGTCAAGAAGGGACTTTAATTATTAGCAGAAGTAAGCTCTCTTTTCGATAAGGGCCTTTAAAAAGTGAAGCAGAGGGTGGTAAACTCCATGACTGACAATGGAAGGCCACTGCCAGCCCTAATTTAGGAATGAGAAGTCATTATTTTCAGACTGTCCTCTTGAAGGTAGGCATCTGAGACAGGTTGGAAAGGGAAGAGACCGGTGAAATGGAGATAGAATGGAGGCCTTTGCATGAGGTGAACAAGACTCTTTACCAGAATAAAACTAGTAGATTGATGCAAGGCACATCTCCGAGGAGGTACAGTAGTCAAACTTTTGGATAACGAGGGTTGAGAAGAAGAGACAAGTCAAAGAACACCCCAGCTGTGGTAACTACGAAACTGATGCTCTGCTTTGCACACTTGTGACCCCGTGGATCTGCTCTTGGAGAAAACTAAAGCCACTCCCCACCCTGCATGGGGAGGATGACAGTCCTGTCAGCAAAGCAGTGAGGCGCCGGCTCACTCCCTGTTAGCCAAGAACATGCCAGGGTGGGTCTGTCAGTCTGTTTTCAGCTCTTTCTTTCCATCTCGAAAGTACAAAGAAAAATGCTCAGAGTGTGCTTTAGGCAAAGCATATTTTATCCCAGAGCCAAGAAAGAAAAAAGTTCACCTCTCCTGCCATCAATGCCAGGATTTTGAAAGCACCAAAAAGCGGATAAAAGAAAATAAGCTACAGCAAGGGTTCTGATTTTTTAGTTATAAGCAATTTGCAGTGGTATGCATGTCGCCCGGTTGAGCAGACATCGGGGAAATAGAAAAGGAGGCTTGATTGAAGTGTCGCAGAGGAAAATTTTTTCAAATAAATAAATAAGTGGGAAAACATGATGTTCAAGAGAAAGGGTGTTTATTTTTGTTCTCATCATGAAGGGATGAAGCAGAGAAGAGATACTACCATATGAATATTTTCCTTAAGAAAAATGTCTTTGTTATTAAATATGAAAGACTTGGAGACTTTGATTTGGTAGTCATAGCCTTCCTACAACAAGCTCCAGTGTTGGAGTTAAGTTTGCCAGGCATGAATGAGGCTCTTCTCTGAGCTTCTTTTATTCAAAGGTGACGTGGCATTAAAGATGACAAATTAAAGGCACAGGCGTTCCAGTTAGAGAGAAGTCTTCCACTGATACACAGGACCTCTGGCAGTAAGTGGGAAGAGTATCTGGAATAGAGTAGACACCCAGGAAACGATTACCCTCCTCCCTGCATGCTTTCAACTATAAAGATGCACACGACTAGGGGCTTTTAGAAATCAAAAAAGGCCACATTTCTCAGGAGTTTTTTTTTTTTTTTTAAGTTCATAACAATAGCTAACATTAGGGCTGAGTATTTTACAGTTTATAAAGCAATTTGCCATTATCTCATTTGATTTTCACAATACATAAGGTAAAGGTTATTATTCTGCACTGATGAGAACACTGAAGGTCAGAAAGGTCAAATGATTTTCCCAAAGATCTACACTGTATAAGTGATGAAACAGACTCTGAATCCAAAGTCCTCGTGAAAACAAAAACTAGTTTGTGGAAATCACTCGGCAATGAACGGCCCTTAGAAGCTCCTCAGCAGGTGCAGCACCTTATTCTCCAGTACACACAAACCTCACTGACCACACAGCATCCAAAACAACTCATCCAACACTTCAACACGTGCTTCCTTCAAAGTTAAGAAAACTCTCAACTGATTTGATGCGTTATCACTGTCTACCAGAAAGTCTCAAAGGCATTTCCAGTTCCTGGTAATTTATTAGGCCATGAAGAAAAACTCAAATTCTTCAGTATCCACTTCGTACAGCACAATTGCATGTTGCTCTCTTATTTTAATATCTGATTAACTTATACCTGAATAATGTTGTTTTAGAATTTTAAAGCTAGAAGTAGAATGAAAAGGAAACAAAATATACTCAGCACCTATGATAGGCCAGCAAATGTGGTAAGTTCTTTCCAAAAACCCCAGCAGAGTAAGCACCTAGGATTGTGGCATCTTTGTATGGAAGGGAGTGAGGTTAGGAGAGGTTTTATAATGTGCCCAAGGAGAACTGGTATTTCACTGAGCCACGATTTGACACTAGAAGTCTCTCTGACCACAAGCCAATCGTATTTCAACTGTAGCACAGATCTCCTGATTCTAGAGATTGCCAGGATGCTATGCAGTGTTTGAAGAACATATCACCTCACCACATTGATATGATTAAAATGTTAGGTTTCCCAACTTCTTTTAAAGTGTCACTAACTGAAAACACCATCCCGTCCAAGGACAAAAATGAGAATTCATCAGTATTATTCACAGGGGAGTATAATACATTTCCCCCAATCTTGATTCATAATAAATTTTACTACTAACCCAACTTAGGAGATGAAATTCTTACTACAGAGAGCATAGGGCTGTAACCATTTCTGGCTCCATTCAAGAGTCATCTTTGAGTCTCTCTGTGTGCCTGACACTGCCACATGCTAGGGTCACAATCTCTCTTTTAATTCCCTCAGTGACCTTACAATATGGAGACTATTATCAGTCCCAGTCCGCAGATGGGGAAACTGAGAATGGAGTTGTTACAGGGTTCTGGAGTGCTGGGGAACTCCTTCTAAAGGTGTTTTCAGGTTCCTGCTGTTCTTAACAAAGACAAGAAAAAAAAAAAAAGGTAGCAAGGTTTTACATTTATTAAAGGTAGGAAAAGAAATATGCTCTACAGAGTGAGTAGGAAAAAGAAGTAGGAAAAGAAAAGTAAGAAAAGAAGTGCACTCTGCAAAGTGAGAGTGGACACGGACCGCTGTGAAAGAGGGAGCACGGTGGCCCAGAGCTTAATGGCAGCCATCTTTTCCATCTCCCCATCCTCAGGCTGAAATAAGGCGTAGGCTGTCCTATGGGGGAAAAAGAGAGGAAAAAAAACAAAAACAAAAACAAAAAAAACTTGCTTAAGTTTTCACAAGAGTTGAAGGTAGCACTTTCTGATTGACTCCAGGTACAGGGCTTGCATGCCTCCAAAATCTTCCTGATTGGCAGGTCACACCCAGTAGCCAGTCTGCCATGCCTTAATCTCCTGCCCCAGAGTTGTGCCATGTGCAGACTTACAACCCTGTTAAGTGTGAAATGGGACATAAACTTATTCTCTATTTTTATACTTCACTTATTTTATGTTGAAAATTGTGTCTTAAAATCATAACGACTGTAAAGGCAGCAGGTCCCAGGATGACAAATGTTACCTAGGAATTCAGTGGCCATCTATTATAAATGTTTATATAATATTTGCACAGGAATCATGTAAGGTAATTCAGTGCTAACAGATTTGGTCAAACAAAACAAAACCAGTGATTTTTAGAAGTGCCATTGAAAAAATAAGGCATACAATTGCACAGGTGTACAATAAAATGAATTGATAAGTTTGAAAGGAAAATTAAGGAAATCTTTTATGTTTCCAGCATGGAAGTTTCTAGAGAAGATGACTGGACTGAAGAAAAAATAAAACAAAACAAAACAAAAGAGAGGGTGTTTCTCATCTCAATGTTTGAGCAAACTGTATTCTTTGCTTATGGAACACTATCTACCCATATCTGTAACCTTGATTTCTCTCACTCCACCAACACAGTAGCAACAAATCACTTTGAAGTCATAGTAAATTATAAAGCCCACAGCTTCTTGCCCATGCCCTCACCAACCAATAATGTCAGCCTTTGCCTCACTTATATGCCTGAGTCACCCTGGAGATTCCTGCGAGGGAATCACCCATGTCTAGAACCCTTCCTTACCCTCATCGTTGATGTCCACAGCCCAGGAAGCCCTTCACATGACTGCTCTCCAATCTCAGGCTGAGTCTGAGAGGTTCCCAAGGCTGAAATAAGGAACTTAACCCGCCCATCTGTAGAATGAGTTTGCAGGTTCGATGACTCTTATCATAGAAAAAGAATTTTCAGCATTCGTCAGCAAGACGTATGGGAAAGGTTTATTACACATAGATTTTAGAATTCGTAAGAATGAAAAGTGGGCGCACAGAGAAATAAGACACACTACAGTTTGGATTTGGGAATATTTATATGTTTTTGGTGGTGGAAATCTGTGAAATTTGATATTCTTGGTCTGGTGGTGGGGAGGGGATGGCCCACCCATAGTAAGACATTCTTCTCGTTTGGACCCATGGCCTAATTTACAGGTTAAAAGGTGGTTATTTACAGGTGAAAGAGAACCATTTGCAAGTAAAAAGAAAACATCCAAGGTCTTTTGCAGGTGAAAGAGAATTTTCCTGGATTATTGTGTTCTGGGAGAAGAGATAAACAAACAAGCAAGCAAACTAGGTTTGTGTCCTGAAGCTGCAGTTTTCATTTGTAAAATTATATTTTTCCTTGTCTCCTTTCTGCCTAGTTTTTATTTCTTCTATCCTACCCCACCACTGCTGCTATGTGAGCCATGGGGGTGCAGAGGTGTAATTGCCACACCTTCTCGGGACTGAGTTCACCAGTCTGGTTTACCAGCGGGGAAATGCATCTTTTCTCTGCCTTGGTCCTATTTAGCCAGCCTGTCAGAAGTCACCAAAACATCCACAGCCTTCCCCTCCCCATCCCAGGCTATCGCCTTGTCCCCTTGTCTCCATGGAAACCACTCTCGACACTGCTGCTCGGGCCCCTTTCCACAGGGTAATCAACACAAGCCTACAGCCTGGGTGCGAATAGACACCTCTAGCTTCACCTTTTGCTGATTTTGCTCCAGGCACCCGCCACACAAATCAGGTTCCTAGAGGCATTCTTTTCCTAAACAGCCATCCGCCAAATCAACATTTTTAAAGAGATGCCCCAGGGCTACTGGCTACACTGCATTTGTCCAGACACTTCGAAGTCGCTAAATGTTAAAGTCATCTGGAGCCCACACCTCTAGTTCCTTACTCTGGTATCTTACTCTGGTTCCAAAACAAACAATGAGCTGTACTTGGAAGTGATTAAGCTGTGGTGCCATTTCACAGTTCCTTAAGATGATCACATAATTCTCCTTTGTGTTGAATTTTCTATTTCTTTGCTATTATGAGTGAGCAATGCGGTAAGATAACATACAGCTCATGGAAGTGGGCAAAACTGGTAACATGAATTCGGGTGAAAAAACTGAGATGAAATAATTCTCTTTCAAGAAAGGTCAAAACAATGAAGCTGAAAATATAAGCACGTATGGAAAGAATCCTGAAAACCAAAAAGATAGCAAGGAATGAGAAGGTTAAAATTGCTTCTCTTTGATGTTTTATTCAATCTAACTCATCAGGAACCCTCTCAGTGCTTCCACTGAGGGCACTCTAGTAGTCTGGAATAAAACCCCTATTCTTTAGGACTCTTACTGGCCCTCAGCATAAACAGGAGCAGCTGCTAGTTTTTATGAGTCAGATTGTATTTCAGAGAAGGGAAAGGTAAAATGACTATCCACTTATAAACTCACTTATCTTTGCTCCAAACTTGTCAATAAACTATTATATAGATACTCCATGGAGCCAGAGCAAGCCATATCAGATTAAAGGTATTAGCTGGTGTGCCCCATTCACTAGAGAAGTTTCCCTAATGACAGTAATGACACCCAAGAGATGCAGATATGTGTGGTGAGGGGTGAAGGGTTGCTTTGGCTTGGAATGCACACGTAGTAGTCTGGAAGGATAAATATTAAACACAAAAGCAGGATACTCCATAGTTGCTCTTAGAGTTGTTCTTTTTTCATTTATTTATTTTATTAATCTATAACAAAGTAGACTTGTGAATTTTGTTTCTTGGTCTGCTTTTGGGCTGGCAGCCTCCAGCCTCTACCGACCAACGGCAACTCTAGCGGGGAGCCAGGGTGAGGTACAGAGGAAGCGGGGCATGAACCCTTCCCCTCACCCAAGCTCTGCTTTCTCACGTTTCTCTTCCTCTTACAGCCAGCTGGACAGAGAATGTTTCCACCTTATCCAGACCTCCAACAGAAACCGAACAGGAGGGAGACTGCCCCCTTGTTTTCTTCTTATCTTCTAGCTGTGCCAACAAAACAGACACTGGGGAAGGAGGCCAGAAAAGAGCATTTTTCTTGAAAGTATGATAGAAAAATGTGGTGTATAAAAAGCTATTGCTGACATAACTGGAGGTTAGGAAAGTTCTAGCCCATGTTTTCATCTTCATTTATCAAATATTTAACTGTGTGTTAAGTACTGTGCTGAGAATTTTCCGTACATATGCATTGTGTCATTTAACCTTCACTGCAGCCTTGTGGAGGTACCCTGCTACTGTCTCTTTACAGAGGGGGTTACTGGGGCTCAGAGGTCACCGGGTCCTTGGGTAGCACAGCAGAGACAGAGACCCTAAAGCCCGCGCCCCTCACTGCACAGCCTCCGCGCCCGCCTCTGCCACTGTTTCTTCCCTTCCAATCAACTTGCCTAACCTTTGCAGAGTTTCCTATTTTCCTCCAGGACAAAGTCCAAATTCCCCAATTTGGCTTAAGACTCTGCCTGACTTCTGCTTACACAGCAGACCAAGAACTAGAAACTGCCCAGGTCTCTGCCCTCCCCTGAGGATTTTGCTACCAAAGGTGGAAAATGGCAAGACTCCATTTATTTTTGGTTTTGGTAGGACATGCTCCCCTTAACAATAACCAAAAAAAAGAAAAAGAAAGTCTCTTCCTTGCTCTGTGTACTTGTTTTATTCTAAGTAATTCACCTACAGAACTTGCTGCAAATTCACTTCCTCCTGGGAGTCTGAGTCCCCACAAGGCTCAGTTAGCAGGCCCTTTCCTAGGTCTCTACAGTCACTTTTTTCCTGTGTTACTGCCCATAACACACTGAATGGAGGTCCTGAAAACAGTGACTGTGTTGTGTTCATTGTTTCAGATCCAGCATGGACCCCCATGACAGACATAAACCAGGCCCCAATAAGCCAGTCGGGTGGGCGAAGACACCTCGGCACCTGGCTGGCTCTTACTAATGATGTCATGAGCCTGGGGGACATTGAAAGCATATCTTTACCCTTCTCATAATTTTTTTTTTTTTTTGAGACAGGGTCTCACTTTGTAGTTCATACTGATCTTGAATTCATTATGTAGCACAGGCTAGCCTCGAACTCACGGAGATACTCCTGCCTCAGCCTCCCAAGTGCTGGGAATATAGGTGCGTGCCACTATGCCCAGCTTCCTTGTCAGGATTTTCTAGTGCAACACAATGTGAAAGGATTGTGTCTTTAATAGCACAGCACCTAGGTTCAAATCTAAGCTCTGTCACTAACAATTTCCTAAACTGAGCTGCTTCCAAAAGAAGTTTTTCCTTGCAATCCTCTCATCTCAGCAACAGCCCCTTGTCTCTTTTCACTCTAGACCTAAATTACAATCACTGTGCCACCAGACTGCACAGTTCATAGAAATCAGGACCACGCTGGCTCCATTCTTCCCTCTTTCCATAGAGCTGGGATGGTGTGCAGGACATAGAAGGCACCTGATCAATGTGTTGTGTGGCCCTGACCTTGATGAGAGAAGGTACTGCAGGGCCTTATCATCCTCAGAGGTAGAAAGAGCTGGTTCAGTGGCGGTATTAAAGCATCTCTAGAGGGACCACAGAGGCAAGCGTGTCCAGTGGCAATGAGCTCTTTCCACTCCCATCACTCGGGGTCTCCTGCCTTGTCCCTCGATGGGCACCATCACATTCAAGGGACCACGCAGTGGCCAAGTCTTCCTCCCCTCCCCATGAGCCAAGTTTTCTCCACACTTGGGTCTGAGGGAGCCGGCTGCTTTCCATCCCCTCTTGGCCCCTAGAACTGGGGTTACACTGGGTCATTCTCTTAGGACAGGAACAGGGCCAAAAATGTTTCCAACCAAGTGACTCAAACCAAATTTTGGCACTCTGTTTTCTTTTTTTAAGCATCTTCTTACCTTTCATAAGATCCTTATTCCCTCATGTCATATTCCTCTTACCACAATCAAAGGCTCATGTGACCACTGCAATAATATTCGGCTTTGGGTAGCATGTTTTTAAGATTCTCTCCCTCAAAAAATGTTTCTGCTGTAACTCAGGGTGCTTCAGAGTGACAGAGGCTATTCTAACTTCTGATTTCTTCAAGAGTATGAAAATACCATGATTGTTGCTACTATCATTACACTTCCCAAGGTATTTCATATGCATTGCCTCTTTGCAGTTCCACAGCAACCCCATAGAAGCTCTCACATTCCTTTTTATTTCTTATAGTTGTAGCAACTGACACTCAGAAACAGTACCCACCCACGGTCACACAGCAGTTAATGAGTAGAGCCGAAGTTTGAACGGGGGACTTTAAGTTGATGTACAAATCTTCTCATTCTGAAGAATGTCCCCAAAGGCAAGATTGTGGTTATGAACAAAGGGAAATACAACAAGCTGGCTCTGACTTGTTACGTCAGCGTGGTGCATCAGGAGAATACTGTCTTGGTCTAGAGTGACTGTGTGAGTCCACAGAGTTTACCCAGGAAGCAGTGTAGACAGGCCCCCAGTCACCACATTTGGCATTTAGATACCACCCAGCCTTGTGATGTGACACTCAGTTGAGCTTCCACACGTGCAGGTGGTTGTACTGGCAATAGATGATTCTGGGTGCTTACTTACACAGTAGTTTCTGTTTCATCCCCCTATAACAGAGGAGAATGAGAGGCTGGGTTTGGTGGAGAGCAGGTTTGCAGCGAGAGAGGTGCACAAGGTCAGAAGAGCAGCACACTTTGCAGTGTGTCTGGGGAGCTGCAGAAATGAGCTCCCAGCTTTCAGCCACCTCCCAAAGCCTTCACTATTCCATCCTCTAAATGAGGGTGATAAGGCTCACTTTAGACAACTCTCAGGTCCCTTGAGGATGTACTTAGGGCTCTTTGCAAGTAATCGAGGAAGAGGCAGAGTTTACCGCCAATGCCTGACATCTATCAGGCCGTGGACCTGGAAGCCAAGCCCTCCCCTCGGAGTTTCAGACACCGTTTTCTGCAGTTTCAGTTCACAAACCACTTCCCACAAAATGTCTCTGTCAAAGTAGGAAACTAAAAGGTATGTCTCTACTGGGGTGCTTCAATTCGATTAAAACTAGTTGTTTTGGGGAAAACAAATGAGCAAATAATGTTCTCACAGGTTGAAATTAAAAGGAAAAATGCATTCGAGCAAAAGGAAGGCAAAAAAGGTTTGAATGGTTTTTGATTTAAATCTTACCTCCTAACCTGCTGAGCTAACACCAGCATTCTCCATCAGCGTAAATCCATAGCTTCCCAGAACAGAGGTGGGGATGTTGCTAGATGAACTGTTTTCATAAATAATCATCAGTTTAAATTCCAGAACCAGGGAGATAAGGACTGATAAGAGCTCAGAGTGTAGTTTTTTCGGGGTACAGCTTCTCTCCCCTGGTGCCTTCCAGACTTGCATGGAGCCACGTAAGAACATCTGCACAGAGATTGGCAGCCCGGGTTTTGCCAGTAGGGATAAGAAATATGTGGAAATGGTTGATCCCTGTCTCGCAGAATGGCTCTGGGGGCTTCGAGAGTACACATTTGGAGTCAAGGTCACTGGTGGTTAGGCTGGTGGTGAAGGGCGCCCTTCCCACAATGTCTCCACCTGCGCCTCAGGTCTTATCTCCGAGAGCCCTGCCCTGGCTCCCCTGCTTCCCCGTGCTCACACACAATCTACTAACTGGCCCCTTTTCCTTCCCTTTCCCATTCCCACAGACTTTTCTTGTCCTTGCAATTGTTTTCATTCAGTTGGGCATTTGGGACTTGTCTCAGAAATAAAAGATCTCGGGTGGGATCCCTGTGTCACATTTTGCAATTATGCACATTTCAAATAAATATGTAACATTACCAGCTCATCAATATCTTGGTGGAACTTCAAAACTTCTCTCAAAATAAAAGGAAATGGTAATCAGCCTTTGATTGCTGGTGTTTGCAGGGATATTCTTGTCTGGTAGTCACTTTAATTTGTTCACCAACTGGTCTGTTACCGCTGCCTCAAGAGGCCAAAGACAGATACTTCTCTACCTACCAATCTATCTTTATGTTTAACGTTTTGTTTTGAATTTTTAAAAAATATTTTTAAATGTGCAGAAAGTAGCACAATAACCCCAGTACACCTAAGACCCAGCTTCAACAAGGATCAATAAATGTGCAGGGGCTGGGGATTTAGCTCAGTGGTAGTGCGCTTGCCTAGCAAACGCAAGGCCCCGAGTTCCATCCCCAGCACCAATAAATAAATAAATAAATGCCCGAACTTGTTTCATCCATATCCCCCACTTCCCTCCCTATTTTAAAGCAAGTCCCAACATTATTATTTAATCTATAAATATTTGTATGTGTGTTCTATTAGAAAAACAGTGAGATTTTCCTTACCCGATGATATACATAATTCTGAAGCACCTTGGGCATATCTAGTTGCAGTTTTGTGAATGCAAACATAATGATTAGAATGGAATTTTTTTCTTTGCTGAACTTGAGGACTCCAGTGAAAGGAAGCTCACACATAACCGAAGCATGAATCTAATTTTCAGTGACACCATGAAGTAAGAAGAATGTGTGAGAGATTCTAATTGCTACCCTATTTTGGAAGCTGTGTTACCTTAAATACATTAAGTACATTATCTTTCCTCAATTTCCTCTTCTATAGATTGGGGGTAATACTGTCTGCCCTACTGGCCTTGCCAAGATTTTGTGACTGCCGTGCAATGATCCACATGGAATCATTCAGTAAAGACAATGTACTGTTGAAGTGTAAGAAATAATTACTAGGAGGGAAAAACAGACACACCGCAGAAGCAGAGCTCAGCAGGAGTATGTAAAGAATATGGAGATTTTCCCTGCCAACTCTGCCTCTGTGGTTCCAGAACCTTCCATGAAAGCACATAATGACTACGTGCTGAGGAGCCCTGGAGGGCACCGGCTGCAGGGCTGTGTCAGGAGAGGCCTCCTCAGCTATGATCTCAATCAATAAACCCGCCATCCTGGGCCACTATGGCTTCCTCCTCCACTGTGCAGAGGGTTCAGATACAAAAGCCACCAGAAAAAGTATATTTTTCACCTTCTTTTGAGACCCGAACAGAGGAACAAATCACTGCTCTTTCCCCTTAGAGAGAAGAAAAATTGTCTAATAATAATACTTTCCTCTGCCGGCCAGAGAAATGAAGTGACCAGCTGAGCTGCAAGTAGATGATTATTCTTTTGGCAAAACTAGGATCGGTCTGAATTCAAAGACCAAACACATTTTAAAGGCAAAAACACCTGGGGATAAGAATGGACAGTGGCTTTAAACAAAAAATTTCCCTCACAAGGCTAGCCCGTAAAGAGCAGGAGGCAGAGCAGGCCCAGGAAGGAATGAAATGATGGTCGGTTATACAATAGGCCTTTGTCTGTGGGGGAAGCACTCTGGGGCTGCCATTCTCTCCCACATTCAGAACATGGCCTCCCACGTGTCCTAATGGTTACAAGAGGACAAGATGGTGACAACTGAACTAATCAGGACAAAGGCATTTCTCCAGGAGAGGTGTCTGCACCCAGTCAAGCTACATGGCTGCAGGCCATATGTGAAGCAAAACTCCATTTTTATTATTTAAAGAAATCACTGTGTAATCATAAGGTAGACTAATTCCTACAATAACCAACCTCCTCAAATCACAGTGGCATTACACAACAAAAAATGTATTTTCCTCTCAGCAAGGCCTTCATCTAGTGAGTGGTGCTTCCACTCCATCCTATTGCCAGAGTTCCTAGCAGTTCCGCCAGGGTATGAGGAGGCTAGAAACATCATCCTGGGCTGGTCAGCGATTTGACAGTGACACCCCCCTTCCCTGTGAGGGGAGCAGAAGGAGCAGCCTGCAGATTCTGACAAACTCTAGGTGTGTCTGGAAGCTGTGTTTAGCATTATTAAATTGGAGAGGGAGGTACACTGTGAAGAACTGACTAATAGCATCTGTGATACCCTACTCTTATAAGAGGTCTTTATGCAAAGACCTCTACCAGCTGCTATACAGAGAATATAAGAGTCTTGATCTTCAAGAGATTAAACATCTTGTGAGGGGGATGAATAAAAAAAATCAACTAACAACCAACTAGATCTTGAACTTCTGTCTATTCCATTCTCTTTGAACTGTGCCAGCTGATTTCCATTTATGGAATATTTATGAATATCATTATCTCCACCTAGAAATAAATGACTTACACTTCATGTACTCTGCAAAGATAGTTTCATTGAGGAATTTAATATGCAGAGGCAGTATATTAAATTGATTAAGAGAATTGGTATTAGAGCCAGACTTCTTGTGTTCACATCTTGAGATGGCTACTTCCTAGACTCTCTATTCTCTGCCTCTGTTTTCTCACCTATAAAATGAGGAGAGAGATTGTTTTTATCTCATGGGTTATGGAGAGGATTAAGTAAGCTAATAAAGGTAAAGTACTTGGAACCATGCTTGGCACTATGGCAAGCACTATGTTGATGTTGGATGTTAAGGGGAAATGATGTATGCAATATAAAGGACATAAACAACAGGACGATTCTGGAATGACTCGGTCTGCAAAGTATCAGCATGAAAACCTTGCTTCCAAATGCACTTTTCTGCTCCTCTTGCAGCTGTTCTGTCCTGCCTCCCCAGTCCTCTAGGATTTGTCACCTTTATGGCCCACATCTCATCCTAGACTACTTTTTCTTACTTTTTAACACTGGTTCCCACTTACATGGATTTGTCTCAATTTTCTAGGACAGATAAGAAGAATTCACTTTTTTTTACTGAAGGATTCCTAATTACCCATTCCCAATTTAAAATTTTGTTGTTTTTTTTTTCTTTTCTCTGTCATGGTGGTGGGAGACAGAAAGCAATTAACGTCTGAGGGATTGTGGTGATTTCTCAGGACAAGTGATACTGAGCTGTACAGGATGCTCATAAATGCAGGAAGCTTTCTGTGAAAGGTCTTAGCTGTCTCTTTACTTGACCAGCCCTCAGTGGACCTGGTCCACATAGCTAAGCCTGGATGCACACTGCTGCACCTGTCTTCCATGCTCACGCCTGAAGGAATGGCAACGAGTGTTCCCCAGGCCTGACCTAATGATGCTCTCACCACCAGCTTCTGCCCACACAACACTGTTCCCTTACAGTAATTGGAATTGCCTTTGTGAAAAAGCATAGATCTGCCTATGGCATCCTCATCAGCCCCCAGAAAGTACATAGATGAGATTTACCTCTCACAGAATGACGTCCACAGGTGAGTGTAAAAGCCCTTCCCCCAGCCCCTCTCTTGGGTCTCTTTCTCTTCTGACACCCAACCCATGCACACACTGCTCATTCTCCCCAGCTCAGCAAAACTCTCAACTTCTGGGGCTGGGGATTTAGCTCAGTGGATAGAGTACTTGCCTTGCACAGACAAGGCCCTGAGTTCGATCCCCAGCACCAAAAATATAAAAATAAAAAAACTCTCGACTTCACCCTTGGTCTAGGATACACTGCCCAACTTTTTGGGGAAAGAATTCCTATTTATGTTTTTATATACAACCCAATATATTCATCTTTGTTTTTGGAGCATCGTAGCATATTCCCTGAACAATTCTCCAACTCACTGGCAGAATACCGGCAGCTTTGTCTCCTCTGGCCTCCTCTCTCACAGTTAAATCCTGTCTCCTCACATCTCAAACCCAGCGGTGTCTCCTGCCAACTGCTCCACTAAGCCATGGGCACCACGAAGGCAGGAATTTGGTCCTAATTGTTCCTCTTCCCCTCATGACATCATATTAAGTATATATGTTGATCAAATAAATTACTAAGGACTCTCCAATGCCCCATATCTAATCAGAGATCTCAAACATTTGACTTTGTAATCTATCTCTAGAGTCCACCCTCCCATCCTCATTCCTACCCTCACTGTTTCCTGCATCTTCAGGCCACAGTTCACCCCTTCTTTCCAGCTCAGGCTCAGCGCTCTCAAAGCACACTGTATGCTAGTGCAGTCTCTCTGTCCTCTCCCTACAGCATATCTGCTCTCTTGGGCTTCCATTTTACAGATTCCCATGGCCAGATATTCCATGAGTGGTCCCTAGAAGGAGAATTATACTTGAGATGCAGTTGATTCCCTATGAACCCCCAGCTCTCTGCCTGCTTCAGATGCACATCTGAAGATGTCAGAGCACCACAGCAAGGAGTGAGGGAGGTAAAATACGTAAGAGTCAGAAGGCAAATGCACCCAGATATGGATACATTTGTATTAGTAAGGGTTCTCCAGAAAAACTGATATTTTGAGAGAGAGAGAGAGAGAGAGAGAGAGAGAGAGAGAGATCACATGATCATGCAACATGATCATGGACACTAAGGTTCCATAGTCTCCATCTGCAAACTGGAGCCTCGGGAAAGCCAGTGTTGTAGATCCAGTACAAATCCCAGAACCTGAGAACCAGACAGCTGACGGTGTCATTCCCACTCCAAGGTTAAGACCAACGTTCCAGCTCAAGGGGGCAAACGAGGAAGCAAAAGGATGAATGCTTCTTCCTCAACTTTTGGTTTTCTTCAGGCCTTCAGTGAGCTGGGTGATACCTGCCTACATTAGGAGTCACTCATAACTTTACTGGGTACAGGTTCAAATGCTAATCTGTATTTGGAAGTACCTTTATGGATACAGGCAGAAACGCTTCTTGGCGCAGTCAAATTAACCATCACAGTATTGGTGGGAGCAGGTAAAGACTACATGCTCAAACTGTATCTCAATATATACCGAAAGCCATGAGAGAGGAGAGGAAAAAGCTCCAGCACTGGAGGCAGAAACAACTTGCCTGAAACTCCTCTATGCCACTAAGAAACTGTATCAACTTGGAAAAGTCAAGCAGTCTCTCTCAACCTCATTTTCTTTATCTGTAAAATTGAAGATAGTGGTGTATTAAACTATTAATACTACCGCGTAGGCATGTAAAGACTCCTACTAGTTCTTGACACAACAGATTCCCGAGTAAAGGTAGTGATTATTCATTATTTTGTGTTTAACCGTTGTCAAACTGTTTTCATTTTATAACCAGATAGTTTCTTTTTACCATCAGAGGGATCAGTTATTCCCCAGTAAGTATTTACCAAACAACTACAATTTTCAAGACACAAGATGAATGAAATACAGAGCCTATCCTCCTAGGCCTAATTATGATGAAGTAAAAGAGCCAGCCAGCAAATAATCACTGCAGTAGAGTAAATGCTCTAAGATGGGGAAGTGCCAGACAGTAGGCTTGTTCCAGGGGATTAAGGGCTTTTGCCCCTTCATCAGAAGGGCAGGGACATTTGCCTAGTGATGAGATTGAAGACGAATTTCAAAGGAATAGAGGCAGCTCCCATGACATCAGGAAGGAAGGCCATTTCAAAGAGGGCACATCGTGCACACAAAGCAGAGATGAAGGTGGCATGGTGGCTTGGCCTGGTGGTGCACGCCTGTAATCCCAGCACTCGAGAGGCCCAGGCAGGAGGATTGCTGTGAGGTCGAGGCCAGCCTGGGCTACACAGTGAGTTCAAGGCCAGCCAAGATCATGAGACTGTGTCTCCAAAATATAAATAAAGAAAGAAAAGTGGCACGGTGCATCCAAGCAACAGCAAGCAGCTTGAGGTGACCAGAAGACAGAAACAAGAAGTAATGCCAGAGCCGGGACTTGTTCACAACTGCCATCCAGAGGAGTCTGAACTTTATTGAACAGATAATAAGCAGCCATTGAAAGGCAATGACAGATAAGACTTCCATTTAGAAAGTAATGAATTAGAGTAACACTAGAACGTCCAAATTTTTCACCTTGTGGCACCTGCAGATTGGGATAATAAAGGGTTGGCACCTTGCAGTCACCAGCAGCACTACCTAGGGCAGTGACTGACTCTTTTAGAGGCCAACTGCCCAAACTGCAACCCCAAACCCACTTATTCATCACAAAGTGTCAACACTGCAATTGAACCTGAATACTGAGGTTTTAGTTTAGAAAAATCAACTCATATGTTAAAATATTTTGTCTTAAAAGAAAAACACAGTAACAGAGCTTTCAATGATACAGACAGCTTTTTATTGAAAGGTAAAAGTGCATTTGGCATGCTTCTGCACAGTTAATGTGATCTCTGCTGTTGGGTACATGCTGTTAACTTGGCCGACCTCGGCTGGGGTGACTTGGCTCGCATGTCAACAGAGGGCTCTGCGGGCCTCCTGCAGCACATGTGCCACATATTTGCCACCATGGCCCAAGGGGAAATGCTGCCGCGGTCCCACAGAGCTGCTGAGATAGTAAGGAGTCACCACTGTGCACATACGGAGTCTCTGCCAGTGTGAGGTGACCTCTGGGCAAGGACCCTCCAGATTAGAGGGAAGCAAGAGCATCAGGCAAGAATGTGCTGGGGAGCTAACCATGCTGAGACTGTTCGTCTGGGGAGTCCTCTGGGGAGTTACCTGAGTAAAGCATGGTAACTATCTGTGACTGAGATTAGTGTCAAGAATACTGCTCCACGTCCATTTACCTGGGACCGGTAGAATTCAGTAAGATGTCTCTTCACGCTGTATAAAACTATGTAGCAAGAAGCATGGGAAAAAACATGTCTTTCGTCTTCCTTAATCAATTTTAATATATACCCATGAAGAAGGGTCTTCTGGCAGGTCAATCCCCAGCCAAACAGCAAAATGAATGCAGCTTGTTCTGAGGATCTTATCACTTCCCTTTCCTTACCTTCCTCACGCCCCACTATCGGTGGGCCAACTACAGGATCTCTCTCTTTCCTGGCTCACAAAGACATGTCCGATATAGTCACTTACCCCAGAGGTAAATCTGTCGTTGCACACCTCTCCGGAGTGCTTGTACCTATCTCAGATGGCATCTCATTGTTAAACATTAAGTCTTGACTCATGTTAGAGCTGTTCTAGGCCTGAGGGCTCAGAAAGAAGTGTGCAGGCAGACAGCCTTATCTTTCCAGTCCCAGTATCGGCCAGGAAAATGTCTTTAATAGCTACAAAATATCACCTGCTTCCTGGACTTTCACATCTTTTGGAAGATCCAGCCAGCCCCACAGGGGAAGGGAGTTCAACAGCTCCAGGCATACCCCCTCACAGTGCTCTGTCTGCCCACCCAGTGGCCTTGAGTCAGGCAGCTCCCTGGCAACCAGCAGAGGAGCTCCGCTCACAGGGACACCCAAGGACAGTGGTGCTTTGTCCTGCAAGACCAAATGTATCAGTGTTGAAACTGAGATGTGCCATCTAGGGCACAAAGAAAGGAGTCAGCTTTCAGGGGCCGATCTTTCTGAGAAAGTAGAAACTATAGTGGTTTTTTCCCATTCTATCTTTTCTATTTATTTATATTGTTTTAGCCTCCTAGCTCTTGAAGTGTAATTGCTGACATCTGCCATTTCAGCACAAATGAGAAATTGTCTGGCTTTCTGATCCATGAAATGACTTACAATGAGCTCTCTTGGAACTTTCACCCATTTGCTGAACTTTGGAAATCAGGCACCCAGTGTCGGGAGCAGCAATGATGATGCCAGGGAGTGTAGAGAGCCAAGGAGGGGAGTTTGTTCTTTTAACGTGATTAGTACCTAAACAGGCAGCGCCCCCAGCACACCACTGCAAAGTGCAGGCAGCTGACCCTGCCTTCAGTGCAGGGCACCTTTTCCGCTGGCTGCTCCCTCTGTTACAACAGACCAGAACACACTGATGAAAATACACTCAGACCTCGTGCTTTGTGTCATGGTTTTTGGAAGGGCAAAGTGCAATTGGCCCTGGTATGCTCCCCTCCCCTAAATTGTCCAGGATTGATGGTCTAAGCCCCACCCCCCCGCAACGTTTTTATGTCTATGGATTTCTTAATTCACAGCAGGTATGTCTACTAGTAACTGAATTTTCTTCCCTTTAATTCTCAAATCTCCACAGCCAAGCCCTTTGCCCTCTCCACATGCCCCAAGTAGCATTTAGAAGATAGGTCTCCCTGCTGCAAGTGCACTCTGTCCCCACTTTCCCATACCTGCAGCTGGTGTGGACTTGACTACTCCTTCTCTCTCTGCTGCGATGTGTGGAAGACAACCATCACAAGAAGAAAGGAATGAGAAAATGTCCCTACCGAAGCCCCTTTGGTTCTCTTTATGTTCTTGACTGCTTCCCACCCCTTCCCCATGCCGTGCCCCATGGTCTTTGGAGCACTGTAACTTTCTACTTATTCACTTTGCAAATCAACCTGCGTCTGTCAAGACTATATCTTGACTAGAATGCAAAGGAGAGACTGAACAGAAGTAGTTTTTCTTTCTGAAACTTCACCATTTTTCTATGTAAGAGAAAACCCTGAGGAATATAAAAGGATGGAAGCAGCATGGCTCTCAGAACAACTTTCCAAGGTGAACCTTGCTGAACTAGAGCAAAGGCACTTTCCCTCCTTCACGAGGCGCTCTGGTCAGGTGGCCTCCATGGCCACCACCTACCTGTTCCTCCCGGTGCACAGCCACGCTCTGCCTGTGCTGGGAGGAAATGGCAATGGCTGGCCACAAGTCGAGGGTGCCCATTAATCTGACCAGCCTGCTGGGAGACTGCAGAAAGCAACCTGCCAGCTCCAAGGACCACATCTTTCTCAGAGGAGCCACTGGGCATCTTGGGCATTTTACAAAGGATAAATCTACTCTAATCTTCCAGGTAAAGTTTTGCTAGATACTGGCCTTTCCTATTCTCCTTTGAAGCATGATTGCTGATGTTATCATCTCTCCCAAGTGTTCACAATCTGAAATTGCAACAGTAATGGTGAGTTCTTTCAAAGTCTGTTTAGGGAATACGGAGAGTAGAGACGCATAGTCCCAGTAATCTATGGCATTTGGGCTTTGGGAAAACTCAGTAACACTAAAATAAATAAATAAAGAAAGAAAGACAGCTATTGGAAAAAACAGATCTATCTTTACTCCAGATTTCATCTCGGCACTGAGTGTGAGCATAGGCTTTCTTATTACTGGTCTGTAACATTGCAAGAGAGAGATCCTGACCTTTACATAGGTTAGTATGTTAGTAAGACCATAAGAGTCATATACAATTGCTTAGAGACTTCAGTCATGTACATCTTTGTTTAAAAAGAGGAGGAGAGAGCCATCAGAGAGACAAGCCACCAGATCTATCAGGATGCTGTCTCACAATGGGGCCTTTCTCCTGGGCTAGCAGGCACTGCTTGGTCCCTGCTCCAGATCTGGGCTGAGGTCCACTTCTATTCACAAGGGGTTCTGCACAGCGTATTCTGAGCTCCCTGATTTGCAGAACAGTAGGCAGGGCCTATATATGGACCTACCAGAAGCAAAACCTTTATTTCTAAATCTTGTTTTATGACCTTGTTGTGAAAGATTTGTCAATGCTATTTTTTGATATGAACCTTAGCTGATATGAACCTTACAGTCCTTCAACTTCTGAAGAAGAGAAGATCTGACAAATTATTGGAGGAACCAACACCAGCATTTCCCAGATGTCCACAAAGGACACTATTTCTGACCAAATAAAATTCAAACAGATTTATCTGAAACATGTCTTCTCAGTGGGGCAGTATTGCTGCCAAGAAGACAAAAATTGGTTTGGTGGTTAGGAGAAACATGATTTTCACTCCTTTTACGTATAATGAACTGATGTACATATAATACATAAACAAATGCACAGTATATCTGTGGTATTAAAGTTTTATGGGGAGAGACCGGGGAAGACTAGGGGGGAAATAGCTAAAAAGGCTCCTCAAGGAAGCAATAATGAACGTCATCCTAGGCCAGCTCTTGCATAGATGTACATTTTCTAAGTCGGCTCTTGAATTTGAACAGCTAACCACTCAGTGCACAGTGTATTAGCCCCCTTGGAATGCCAAAACAAAGGACCACAGACTGGGTAGATGAAAGCAACCAGAATTTAGCCTATTAGGGGTCTGGAAGCTGAAACTCAGTTCTATGCCTTTGTCTTAGCTTCTGGTGAAGGCCAAATATCTTTGGTATTTCTTGCCTTATAGATTCATCACTTCGACTTTTGTTTGTTTGTTTTTTGCATGCCAGAGAATGAGCTCAGGCCCTTGCACATGGTGGTCATGCTCTCTACTACTGAGCTACACTCCCTGCCACAGACATATCACTCAATCTCTGCTTCACGTGGCTGTCTTTCCCCCATGTGCCTCTGTGTCTTCTTCACATGGCGTTCTCCTGATGTCTCTGTTTTCTCCCCTTATAAGAGCATGAGTCATACTGGATTACTAACTTGATTATATCTTAACTTGATTACATCTGAGAAGACATTACTTTTAAATAAGGTCACATTCACTAGCTTATGAAGTTAGGACTTCAGCGTGTCTTCTTTAGGGGATTTATTTCAACCCCAACAGATACCAACCACAAATCTTACAGAGGTCACTTACACATAACGCTTGATATACCTGATCCTTCTCTCTCCCACACTCCCCATATTCAAATGAACCAGCAAATCCTGCTAATTCTAGTGTGTGCGTGCATGTGTGATACATGTATATATCTACTATACATAGATATGTTTATGCATAAACACATATACGTGCATATACACATTATTCTATCCTCTTAATCTCTTCCACATTTGCTTTGCACCATCTCAGTTTCTCCTCACCATACAAATGACACGATTAAATCTCTGTAATTTGGTATCCATATAGGTCCTCTAGAACCTGGTACCTGCCTGTTTTCACAGAATCTCATTTCCCCTACATGGTTCCTGTGGCCTGAAATATCTTTCTTGACCCTTTTCACTGGGTCAAAAATCTAGTGATGCTTAATGGCATCACTTTCTTTGGGAAGCCATCTCTCTGTCCCCTAACTCTGTCCTCCAAGATTGAATCAGGTGTTCAGTCTTCAGGGTTTCCATAATACCCTGTGATTATTTTCATCACTACATTTATTGGGTTCCTTCGTAATTACTTTTATGCATGTGTCCTCCACTAAGCTATGAATTCCTTAAAGACGGAGAATATATCTTATCTTTTTTGTATGTTAATACAAATACTCCTTGATTTATGATGGGGTTATAGCCCAATAAATCTATCATAAATTGAAAATATTGTAGATCAAAAATGCTTTTAATACGCTCAACCTACCAAACAGTTAGCTTAGTCCAGCCTACCTTAAATGTACTCAGCATACTTACATTGGCCTATAGTTTGGCAAAAATCAAATAACAGGAAGCCTATTTTATAATAAATTGTTAACCAGTTCATGTACTTTACTGAATGCAGTATGCTACAGAGAATTAGTTGTTTACCCCGAATGTGACCAGAGGTGATGACCCCCACTCTTGTCCAGCACCACTAGAGATGACTTCACCACAGATTGCTCGCTCAGGAAAAGGACAAAATTCAAAGTATAGTTCCTATTAAGTGCATATCGCTTTTGCGTCATCATAGAGCTAAAACACTGTAAACTGGTCTATTTTCGTAAATAAATATACAATATACCCAGTTAAAAATTTGAATTTCAGGAAAACAAGAAATAATTTCAATGCAAATATGCCCCATCAAATAGTTGGACACTCTTTTTTATTTTTTTTTCGGTGGTGCTGGGGATCGAACTCAGGCCCTTGTGCTTGCGAGGCAAGCACTCTAATCACTGAGCTAAATCCTCAGCCCCTGGACACTCTTAAAATAAAATAATTTCAGTGATCTACATTCTATTTACTAACACTATTCGTAATATATTCATCAAAATGTGTACTTCTACATATATTTATTGGATGAATGAATTTTAATATTAGATATGTTGTAGTAGACATCAAGTACTAAGAAACTTTTAGGAGGAAATTTAAGCATCAGGTAATAATTCAAACCTATAAGCCTTATAAAATTCAAATATGCAAATAAAGACTTACTATTCATTTTTTAAATTTGTGGATATTTGCAATACACCATTTGTTTGAATAGGAGAAAATAGGTACATGCATATAATCATTAATCATGTAACCATTAACTATTTTCTATCCCTTTCCTTTCCCTCATTTCCCCTTCCTCCAGTTCCCTTATTCATCTCCAAAAGTCTGTTTTTGTTTCCTACAATCTCGCTTTTATTTTATTCATTTATATTTTAGATTTCTTATATAAACCATGCAATATTTTACTTTCTATGCCTGACTTATTTTGCTTAGCATTATAGTCTCTAGTTCCATTTTCCTGCTAATGACATGATTTCATCTTTCTTTATTGCTGAATAATATTCCATTATGTGTATCTACCACTTTTCCTTATCTGTTTGTCTGTTGACAGACATTTAGGCTGTTTCCAGAGCTTAGCTATTGTGAATTGTGTTGCTATAAACATAGATATTCATGCATCACTATAGCGTAATATATTTAATTCTTTCAGGAATATACCCAGGACAGGTATAGCTAGGTCAACAGGAATTTATATTTTTAGTTTTATGAGTCTCCATACTAATTTCCACAGTGGTGCACTAGTTCACATTCCTCTTATTAGTCTCAAAACTAAATTTATTCCCTATTATGAATCCCCTCTTCCAACAGCAAAAACTTAGTTCAATCCAGCAATTTCTCGATTAAAATTTAAAATTCAGTCCACAATTTATTTTCTAGTTTCTTTTTTTACCATCTTCTTCAGAATCTATTTTGAGTTGCAGAACCCCATGCACCTACCACAAGGCAGTGGAGAGTGTGAAGGGTCCTGCTCTGGACCCTTTCCTTTGCCCTGGCTTCCTTCTCTACCAGTCTTGCTCAGAGACCTTTATCCGAAGTGGACCTCGTCCTCCCTCAGAGAGACAGAAGGCTCGAGGCGTATATGTTTATTGGCCATTTGTATACCTTCATCATAGAAATATATTTTCAAATCCTTTGCTCATTTTAAAATTGGGTGGTTTTTTTTGTTGATTCTTCTTATATTTTTGGACACATAGATTACAAATATTTCTCTCATTTTATGAGTTGTCTTTTCAATTTCTTGATAATGTTCTTTGAAGAACAAATGTTTTTAACTTTGATGAATTCTTATTTATCTATGTTTTCTCTTGCTCTTTATGCTTTTGGTATGATGTTAAAGAAGCAATTGACCAAGCTAAAGTTACAGAGATTTGTTTCTGTTTCTTCCTAACAGTTTTCTAGTTCTGGCTCTTACATTTATATTTTTGATTTATTTTGAGTTAATTTTTTCCCTGGTATTGGGGATAGAGCCGGGAGTTTGCAATGAGTCACATCTCTGGCCCTTTTAAAACTTTTTCTTATTTTTTTCTGAGAGAGGGTCTCACTAATTCACTAAGTTGCCCAGGCTGGGCTTGAACTTACAATTCTCCCGCTTCAACCTACTTAAGTGCTGGGATTATAGGCATGCAACACTATGACCAGGTAGAGTTAATTTTTATAAGTGATGTAAGTTGGGGGTCCAAATTCCTTCTTTTGAATATACCTGTCTGGTTGTCCCAGTGCCATCTTTTGAAAACGACTACCCCATGGAAATGTCTTGCAACCCTTGTCAAAAATCAATTTCCCACACATGTGTGGGCTTATTTCTGGCCTCTCAATTTTACTTCATTTATCTTTGCATCAGCACCACATGCTCTTCATTATTACAGCTCCATAGAGAGTTTTCAATTTAGGAAGTGTGAGTCCTCTAAATTCGTTCTTCTTTTTCAATATTATTTTGGCTGTCATGAATCCCTTACAGTTGCTTATAAACTTTAGGATCATCTTGTCTATTTCTGCAAACAAAGCAACTCGAATTTTGATAGATATTGCATCAAAACTGTATATTAATTTGAGGATTATTGATATTTCAACAATAATTAAGTCTTCCACTCCAAAAAAGTAATGCCTTTCCACTTATTTAGGTTTTCTTCATTTCTTTCATCACTGTTTTGTAATTTTTCACACTATAAATTTATTTTGTTAAGTTTATTCCTAAGTATTTTATTATTTTTCATTCTGTTGTAAATAAAATTGTTTTCTTCCATACATTTTTAAATTGCTTATTGCAATTATATAGAAATAAACTGATTTTCATGTATTGATTGTGTATTCTGCAACCTTACTAAACTCAGTTATCAGCTCTAATAGGTATTTCTCTGAGTTCTTTAGAATTTTCTGTATTAAAAATAATGTTATGTACCATTGGAGCTCATTTTACTTATTTTATTTTTTTGTATTTTTTTTAATTGCCCAATTGTTATGGCTAGAATCTCCAGCAGAGTGCTGAATTGAAGTGATGAGATTAGAGATCATTGTCGATGTTTTATTTCTGATGATAGGTAGAAAGTTTTCAGTCTTACACCAGTAAATATTCTGTTGCCTGTAAAACTGTCCTAGAGGGCGTTTATCAGTTTGAAGAAGTCTGCTTATTTCTAGTTTGCTGAATATTTTTTACTATGAGGCTTGGTTGGATACTTTTCAAATGTTTAATTAATTAATTAATGATAATTTAATTATCATTTTGTCCCCTGTTATATGAATATGGTGTTGTACAGGTGGACAGTCACATGTTAAACCAGCTTTGCATTTGTGGGATAAATTTCATGAATCATGTTACATAATCTCTTACAGATATTGCTGAATTTAGTTTTCTATTATTTTGCAGAGGATTTTTGCATCTGTATCCATAAGGTTATTGGTCTGTAGTTTTCTTGTGATATCTTTTTTTTCTTTATCCTTTAAGCACTTTTAAAATTATTTATTTTTTATAATTATATATTTGCCATGTATAATAATCACATTTATCATAAGGAATTTGTACCTATACAAAATATATCTTAATTCTTGTTTTAGTCCCATTCCCTTCCCCCCTTTAGCCCTTCTTCTCCTCCCCAATTACAAAAGCTTTGTTTCCATTTTTTTGCTTAGAGTCTCTTTTTTGTAAAATCCCTTTCCCTTTCTTCCCTTTCCCCTACACCTTCCCTCGCTCCCCTACCCATTTGAACATGTTCTTTCTACTTCCCAACATCTTTGTCTGATTTTGGCATCTGAGTAAAATTAATTTCATAGAATATGTTAGGAAATAGTCACTTTATATAATAATTACGATAGGAAAGGATGAGATTTAAGGAGCTATGTAGTGGCAGTTTCTCTGTATTCCTATTGAAATCATACAATTTTAATTCTGAGTAGATGCTGATATTTTAAGTGTGTGTATTTTGATATCACGAGCAAGCACTTAAAAAGTTGTACAAAGATATGTAGTCAAAATCAAGTGGGAGAGCAAAATTCAAATAATCCAAATGGATGAAGAAAAGATGGAATTAGCAATAAAAATAGGAGAAACAGAGAACAAATTAAAAATAGTGGACCTAAATCTAAACTTATTAGTAATTGTCTCCTGTGTAAGTAATCTAAACACAGCAATTAAAACCAAGACATTCAACTCTGTATATGTTCTCTAAAATGAATTCATTTTAAATATAATGTTTTATAGCAAGATTAAAAATAAAAGAATTTTCAAAATAGACCACACAAACACTATTCAGAAGAATGCCAGAATGAGTATACTAGTATCACGTAAAGTAGTCTTATAGCAAAAAGGTCAAGGAGGTTCAATAACCTTAAATGTGTACACACCTAGAAAATTACTTTACTAGCCATGAAGCAAAACCTGTTACCACTGAAATGAGAAGTAGGAAAATCTACAGCTATCTTGGAAAGTTTCTTACAGTCCTCTCCCAGTGAGAAAAAGAACAAGTAGACAGAAAATCAGTAAGGACCTAGAAGAATGAATAGCATTACCAGATACGTGGATCTAACTGATGTTTTCCAACTCATTTTATGAAGTTAATGTAGCCAACATTTCTCTGGTATAAAAACTAGACATAATATGACACAAAAAAGATAGATGAATATCCCTTATGAACACAAATAAAAAATGCTAGATGACATACTAGCAAGTCAAATTCAGCAATATATAAAAATTATGCACAATGACCAAGTAAGGTCTAATCCCAGGAATGCAAGACTGCTTTAATATTTGAAAAATCAAACAATGCAATTCACAGAATGCAATGAAAAAAGAAGAAAAGAAATAAGATTGTATTCATTAATGTAAGAAAAAACATTTGAAAATAGTCCAGTATAACTCACAGTAAAACACTCAATAAAATAGGAATAGAATGAAATTTTCTTAACCTAATAAAGAGCATCTACAAAAATACCCACCACCAACTCCACACTAAATCGTGAAAGGTACAAGTTTCCCCCTGAGATCAGAATGAAAGCAAGAATGCCCACTCTCACCACTTCTATTCGGCAGAGTACTTGGATAGGAAAGGAAAGGAAATGAAATGTATTCAGACTGGAAAGCAAGAAATAAAATTGTCTCTATTCATACATACCACGTCTACCTAGTAAATCCATGTGATTTCAAAAAAAAAAAAAAAGCCCCTAGAATGAAGTAAGTTTAGCAAAGTTGCTGAATGCATGCAAATCAACATGTAAAAATTATTTTCATCTCTAAATTAGCAATGAACAAGGAACAAAAAATAAAATTTAACACCATTTATAATTGATCAAAATAAGCATAAACCTAATGAAATTGATATAGATCTGTATTCTGAAGGCTACAAAATGCTGCTAAAAAAATCAAAGATGTAACTAAGTGAAGAAACATACTCTGTTTTATTTTATTTATGTATGTATGTATGTATGTATGTATGTATGTATTTTTTAGTGCCGGGGATCAAACTCAAGGCTTTGTGCTTGCAAGGCAAACACTCTAACCACTGAACTAAATCCCCAGCACCTATTTAATTGGATGTAACAAATTGAAAAATTCACTATAGTTAAGACATCACTTCTCCCAAAATCAATCTGTAAGTTAACACAATTCCAATCAAAATCTCAGCAGGAATGTTTTGCAGAAACAGATTAGCTGATTCTAAAATTTATATGAAAAGACCAAAAGATTAGATAAAATAATTTTGGCAGAGATGAACAAAGCCATTGACTCATTTTTAAGATTTACTATAAAGCTACAAAAATCAAGAAAGTATGATGCAGACAAAGGGATAGACACATAGAGGAATATAACATAATAGAGAGGTCAGAAATAGATCCACATGACTATGGCTTATTGCTTTTTGACAAAAGAGCAAGGCAGTTCCATGAGGAAAGGAGATTTGTTTTAAACAAATGATGTTGGATCATGTGAAAAAAAAAAAAAACGCTTTGAGTTATACCTCATACCTTATACAAAACTTAACCCAAAAGGATCATAAATCTTAATGCAAAACATAAAGCTATGAAATTTTTACAAAAATTAGAGAAAATATCTATGACATAGAATAAAGAGTTTTAGACATGATATTAACAGAAAACCTGATAAACTGGATTTCATTAAAATTAAAACTTTTGCTGTGTGTAAAACAGTTGAGAAAATGAAAGACAAACTACAGATTGGGAGAAAACATTTCTAAACCTCATCCCTGAGAAAGGACTTGTATCCAAAATATTAAAGAACTCTCAAAACTCAAAAGAAAGAACACTTTAAAAAAAAAAAGAAAGGAAAAAAGAAAGGCAACAGATACTTCATGAAAGAAGATGTAAGAATGATAAACAAGCACATAAGAACATACTCAACAGGAGTGACCACTAAAGAATTAGAACCAAAATGTAATGAAACTCCATAACTATCAGGACAGCTAAAAAAAAAAAAAATGCAGACAAAATAAAACAGACCCTACTGTCCATTGGTAAGGCTGCGAAGCCCTGAAACTCTCATCTATAGCACAGAGGGGTCAATACCTACAGCTGTTCTGGAAAACAATTCAGCATTTTCCTATATACTGTAATCAAGCTTGCGTTCACCAAAGGATGTAGCAATTTCACTCCTAAGTACTTACCCTTAAAAATGAAAAGTTGTATTTATACAAAAACCTACACAAAAGTGTATAAAAGCTGTATTCATAATCATGGAAAAATAGAAACAATGCAAATATCCGTCAACAGGTGAATAGGTAAACAAACTATGGTATGCATAGTATATGCATACTATGGAGTAGTATTGAGTAACAGAAATGAACAAACTCTTCATTGACCAACACAATAAAAGACAAATCTAGAATGAACTATACTAGCTGAAAGAAGCTGGACTTGCAGGTCATATATTGCATGAAACTACTTACATAACTTTTAAGAAAAGGCAAAAGTATACTGACAGAGATCAGTGGTTGGCAAGGGTTAGAAGTATGAGGACAGTGTTTCTTCAAGGAAAATCATGGTGATGAAACTGTTCTGCCCCCTGACTGTGGTGATAGTTACATGAATCTGTGCATGTGGACACACATATACACACTCAATTTTACTATATGTTAGCTTTTAAAAACAAACTTGCTTTGTAACATTGCATTGACAACTAAAAGCAAGATCATGTGGTAAACAGCCTTGAATAATGACTGTACATTCTAGATACACAATAAATGTTAGTCCATTTCCCCAGGTCTTTCTTCGTCTTAGGCAAGGCTAAGCTCCTTGCAAGCAGTCAATGTCCACAATAGCCAGAATGCGTGTATTTTGTGTAGTTTGGAATTAGAATCCTTCTGCATCTGCACCCACAGCATCTCAGCGCCTCACCACCGTGCTTCAGAGTAAGTTACTGCGAAGGCCCCTTTCGACAGGACCATTTCTTTCTTAAATCAGGGGTTACTGTCAAGATGGGAAATGTCAACAGTCAAGACACAGATCTCACCCCAAAAGGGACATGAAATATATCCTTGTTTTCTGGAAAGTGGAGACAAGTTCTCTTTGTTAAAGGCAAGGTATCAATGCAATTATGTCATTGTTGCACTGCAGCCCAGATGAGCTGTCCCTTTATCACACGGGGTTACTCCAGAGATGACCACGTATAGATTTCAGTCCCTTTTAATGAAGAGTCCTTGTGTTTCTGTTGACCACTGCTATTTATTTCCACCAATTAAATATTACAAAATATGAGTACTGCTTTTCCTCTACTTGCATGTGTATGCTATTTATTCAGGACCAATTCTGTGCTAGCACTTGGTAGCTAGAGAAACAGAACATGTGCTTGATAATTATTTTATGTTCTTCTGATGCAAAGCAGAGTCATTTACCTTGAATTCTGGTGAAACTTCTGGGTACATATTTGAAAGAAATAATGCTTTTAAAATGCTTTCTTTCTGTTTCCACAAAGGAAATTAAATATTTTAGGGAAATGTTCCCTCTCAAAATACATGCTGCTGTAAGGAATATACATATCATCAGTCTACCACCACAAAGATTAAATAATTAAATATGTCAATCTTCAAAATTCTGTAATAACATATTTATTATTTTAGAAGTGAATTTGGATAAAAGGTTGCATTAAATTTGGTTCACTTTTCTTGACTCTATTTTAAATACTCTTATGCATTTGTTCTTGTTTCTAACAGTTCATCTGAACATTCAATACTTCCATTTTACACAGTCAGTAGAAGATAATTATTCAACGCATATGCTTTCTGATTAAATGTGTGAAACTTCTAAATGGAAAACGGAAATTAGTTTTAAGTGCATTACGAAAGACCTAAATTTATCTTTGGTTCATGGAGCAGTGATCGGCTTTTCTTCTAGCCCCACTGTTGTGACTGTCAGTCAGCCAGCCCCCGTAGATTGCAGAAGGAAGCATATTCCTAGTTAGTCTCCCCTCCCTGAGCAGAAGCAGCCCCCAGCTGACCTGTGTGAAACAGTTGCCTTTCATTATTGCATCTTGGGCTAAATGTTGTCAATAAAAATCACAGTAAAATTCAGCTGACATTAACCTAGGAGGACCAAAAGAACTGCTTTCAAGGCATAATATGTTTGCCATTTTATCACCTGCTCTCTGAGATGATAGTGAGTCATGAAAGTGGAATTCTGTTTATGCACTCTGACAGAGTAAGGGTAGCCCTGAATTCTGTCCATATCAAGACTCAGAATCTGCAATAACAGGAACTCAGTTGAGAGTTAATTTAGTAACAAATGGGCCCTTTAAAGAATTTCTGGTGCAATCTTTCCTTTCGCTTTCTTGAGGCGACCCTGGGTTTCCCCAAGTTCTTGGCACACCCACAGGTGACTGCTGTTCTCCTTCACATCCAGCTGCCTGCTTTCTTAAAAAAAGCATCTGAGTTCTGAGCCTGTTTTGTTGTCATTCACTCCACTTGAGTTCATCAAAACTTCATCATCCCCCAGTCCCACTTTCCCTTCCCCTCACACCATAGATAGGTGGAGATTGCTCCACCTTGTTTGGCTTCAGCACAGATCTACCTTGATCTGTTGTGTCGTGATCAGTTCCTAACACACTAACTCAATGCCTTCATCTGTAAGTGGACACACATATAATTACCCATGTTATGAGGGGTAGATAATACACAGCAACTTAAACAGCAAATGCTAACTACAACTACTGCCATCATCACCACACACTCTGTATTGACCTCATTAGATTACATAATAAACCTCTTTCACTAGAACTAAACTTAGTAAAGAAAGAAATACATCTTCTCACCACTGTTTTCCCCAAAACTCTGTATAATTGTTTATCATATAGTTGCTCAACAAGTAATTTGTAAGTGAATAGTTATATACACTAGTTTCACCTAACATATTTCTCCTTCCCCTTCTCTCCATCTTCCCATCCATCCACATGTATGTTTATATGTAATTATTAAAGAAATATTTCTTTTTATCCTTGTTACTTTATGCCTGATTGACCTTCTCATTCCAAGTAATTGCCCCATAACTATACCTGCTTTTTTCCAAACTATTTCTCATTGTTCATTTCTCTTGCTAGAAGATAGTTCTTACAATAGACACTTTGGCAGGGGGTGTTTGTTTTCTTATTCTCTGCCTTTGTTTGTTTGTTTGATTGGCTGGTTTGATTTGGTTTTTGTTTTTACCATTCTGTCACTAGGACTTAGAAATGTTAGTACCTGACATCTGAATAGGAACACAGTACATATTTGTCAAAAGAACTAATGGACGCTCTGTAACTGTTTCGGCGACTGCTTCTAGTTCTTTAGCTGGGATTCCCCTCTTTGGCGTGTGTGTTTCACTTCTCCCAGTGTTCTGTTCACTGCGCGTCACACCCAAGGTACAGTCCTCTCCATCCTGACCCAGCCCCAGTTATTCAAAACCTTAAGCTCCACTGATAGAAGGACTCTTTAAGGGAGTGTGTACACATCATAGCCTGTTTATTTGTGCTGTTATTCCAAAGAGGTACAGTGATGTGTTAATCTAGAGCTCTGCACCCTTCCCAGGTTGCCAGGAACTGCCAAGGTTATTCCTTAACCACATACTGAAAGGAGGGGGATGCAGGACAGAAGCCGCTTTTAAAACCCTTTCCCATCATGTGCCAGGTGTGTGTCAACTCCCTAACTGGCCAGATAAACCTGCAGTGTGTTCTTTGTGCCAGCTCTCTAAAGTGGATGTTCCCAGCCTGACTAGGCATTAAAATCACCTGAGAGCTTTTCAAAGCGGGTGCCTGATGGTCATCCCCTTCAAGAGGCGAAGCCCAGGCTCATGGATTCCTGTCACCCTCTGACCCCGGTAGGTAGCCGCGCTATACAGCCAGGGTGGAGAAGCTCTGGGTTCTGAAGGTTCAAGCCCATTCAGCAGCAGAGACCAGCACGGACCTTGCCCAACTGGCCACTTATGCCATATCTCAGTGTCACCCACAGCAAACTGCAGCCAGTTGTGATCACTTGGGCATTCAGCCCAGTATTGCTACATCTTCCATATCTTCAAGAAAAGCTATGAATCTGTAATGTTAGAGGAACTCTCACAATTTGAAGTGCTGGCAACCAATTCAAATTTCTTTAAAATACTACATGGGCTGAACAAACATGTCAGGCTGGATTGCACTCATAGGCCAATAATTCGCAGTTTTTACTTTATACCAACAGCTCTCCCACATCATAAAAAATACTTTTTATATATTAAATTCTTAGAAAGCTATATTCCTTTTTCATAATTCATATCTTAGGTGATGTTTTAAGCAAAACTAAATGGTATGGGTGGAATAATTTTAAAGGGCTTGAAAATTTCTGTGATTTAGAGTATAAGCTGCTCAATTGCCTTAAATTTAGAACAATTATCAGTATATCATCTCAATCTGTTAATATTAATACCTGAACTATGCAAAGCACTAAGAAAACTCTCTGGAATCCAGACAATCACAACTCTATGGAACCATCACATATATGTAGGGAGCTAGGACCTAAGCCTATACTATTTTAGAACAAATACAACACAATCCAGTAAGTGGTCAAAATGTGGCTAGAGTTGAATTTACGTGGAAGTAGCAGCTCTTTTAGCTGAAAAGAAAAGAGAGGCAGAATGTAGAATGCCTCCAAGGGACAACAAATAAATTTAGACTCTAGAGGCAGTGGTGAGCCATTGAAGGAACTTTGCATGTTTTTAATTTTTGATGGCTTTTGTTTTGTCTTGCTTTTGAGTGGGAGAATGTCATGGCAAACAGTGTTTAGGAGGATTGCACTGAACATAGCAGATGAGACAGACAGGACACTGGAGACCAGAGGAGGAGGACCTGTTAGTAGGTCACAGCCAAGGCTGCAGACATGAGACGATGAAGGTCTATCCTGAGTGGTGGCAGAGAGAAGAGAGGGCAGGGGCAGGCTCAAAACATTCTGACCTTGACTAGAGAAAAAGAAAGGCTAGCTCGTATTCTATAATCCCCTAGGATGGACTTCGTTCTGTATCGAGCACTTAGCATAAAATTACCTACTTTGATTTAAGCAGAACATGACTGAAATGGGATTAAAGAGGATTCCACTCTAGGATCACATTGTAAAATTTACCTTATATATAGAGGCTTAGAGATCGTCTGGTCCAACCCCCACAGTTTACACACAGGACTTGATTTTTCCCAGTCATCTATGTACTGTGTAGTAGAACAAATAGGATTCAAACTTTTAATTTTTGACCCTAGTGATCTTTTCTGTTTACCATGTTGCTTCTTCACCCATCGCTTTCATATGTAAATGGGTTATAAGCCAGGCATCATGTTCAGGTAAGAAGACAAAGGAGAACAAGTGATTAAGTGAAGAGAGAAATTCCACAAGCAGTCATTGCAAACAAGGGAGGGAAGTCAGGAGGAGAAGTCTCCGCAGCCTTGGTGAAAGGTTGTATGAAGGAGGAGATAAAGTCAAGAGTGATGTACAGTAAGCAGCACTACCTCCTTCCTCCCTATCAGCCCAGCACAGATGTTGAGATAAGGGGACATAAATGGAAATAAAAGGAATGTAGGTTTGAACAGCTATTAGAAAGTACTTGTTCACTAGGATGTGAAAAAAATAAAGACTCATCATTCCAGAAAGTTTGTTGAGGGGAGGTCACAGAGAACCCAGGGACAATGAGGTGTCATTAGAGCTGGGATTGGCATGGCTTGATGCCTACCTCGTGAGTTTCTATCTTGTAAGCATAAACTTTCTCTGCTAAGCAACACATTCTGGCATTGTGAACTGAATAACACACGAGCATCTATACTACTGGATGTCCCCACTTTCAGCCAGCCATTCTGGTATTGTGCAGACCATCTCCCCAGCTGGACCCTGGCTTGTAATTGCTTCCTGGCCACCTTAAACTGTGCCAAAGGGTAAAGACAAATTGCCCTTTCTGTCTTACATTGTTCAACAGCCCATGTAATAAGAGTTACGTAAGAGGGAGGGAAATAGGAATAAGAATGCTGTCTAGGCCTTTCCATTCACTCTCCCACTTAATTCTTAATACATTTTTCCCCATAGATAGAGCATTACAAAGAATGACTTGGAGATTTGTACCAACTCAGAAATCATAATGTAGTGATCAAGATGCAGGCAAACCCACTCTCTGGAGCACTTTTCTAACCCCAGGGGAAGCATCATAGCTGTTCCACTTGCATGAATGTAATAAAAGTCCGGTACTGTCCAACACTATGGCTTCCGATTTCTATCTCATAGGCCTGCTTCAGGCTCGGAAACCCACAACAGGTGGGAAAGGTATTTCTCATCTCGTCCTTATTTCTCTTCCTTCTGTTGTTGCTTTTATTTCTGGTTCTCCCTGGGCTGAGCCGAGGAGGAAGAGAGATTGTAGGAAAAGAAGGTAAATTTATCACTGATAGCATGGTGGCCATCTGACTTTGGGACTTTCAGTAAGGCAGGTATCCAAATGGTAACTCTTATTCTCAAGGCAGCTCCTGTGTGCTCCATAGGTTGGAAGGGCTGGAGACTTCCCTTTGCCTCACTTCCAGCACCCCCTCCACACAGCTTTGCTTTTGGTGCCTGTTTACTACACAAGCAAGTCCATTTCTCTCAGGATGAGCATCAATCTTCTACTGGGTCAGGCCTGGCTCATAGGGAATCTACACCTCTGACCAATTATATGTGGACCTGCAATTCTCTCCCAAGTTAGCAGCCCGCTTTTCATATTTACAGGTCACACCAGAGTCATTTTCCTCCCTTTGTTTCCCCAGATAGCAAGAAGTACAAGTCAACTCCTTTCAATAGTTCTCCCAATATGCCCCGTGTCTGGCTTCAGATGAAGGATGAATATCTATCTTTTCCATACCATGGAAGAGGAATACAAAGAACAAGAAGTCTTGCCAGTGAGTGCTTTGCACTTACACACACAAACTGAAGTTGGCTGAGGGGCTAACGCTGGCTAGATCAAGTTCTCTGTATTTTACAATGGCCCAGCACCTCCCATTAAGGCATGGAATACTTCCATCTATTTTATTACCCTAGGGAATCAGGATCTGTGCCAAAATGTGAAGCAGTTTTTAAAAATGTGTTATTTAAGGTCAAGTCCACCTCTTTCTACCTAACAACTGTTCTTTCCTGCCCCACTTGGCTCCAAGTGCAACAAGATAAGAAATAGAACCAATTAGATGTCCAAATGATCAGGGTAGTTATCTGCTGGATCATGGTAAATAACTCATTCTAGTTATTTAGACACAATTCTTTTCTTAGATCCTTTGCTTATTTAGTTCAATCTTACTCTCTGAATAGTTTTTTGTTTTGTTTTGTTTTGTTTTTTGGTGCTGGGGATCGAACTCGGGGCCTTATGCTTGCGAGGCAAGCACTCTAACCACTGAGCTAAATCCCCAGCCCCTCTGGGGGATTTTTAAGACACATTCTCAGAAGATAATTAGGGTAAGAGTTTGACCTAAAGAGTGTGAAGCACAAAAGCTCTTGGCATTTTGAGATCAGGAAGATGATCAATTTCTTTCCTGTGTATCCTTTGCCAAGCTGTTCTCACTTTAATTTTTAAACTTATGTGAAATTCAAAGAACACTGAGCCCAGTGTCATTTACACTTGCGCCATCATAAAAAGGCAGCTTTCTCAAAAAGAATATTGGCTGTTTTCCAGGCTGCCAGAAAGCTTTTTATGGGATCTTTTAAACCATTCTCCTTTAAGCCAGGAAGAGAAATTAAATTTGGCCAAGGGTGAATGGACTGTCCAAGATATGAATTGCGTCTAACAGGGACGGTGTTCAAGGGAATCCTAATGCATCCTAATTTCAGGGAAGAAAAAAGTAAATCCTACCCGCCCCATTTATCTGGAAGAAACATTTAAGTATCTTGCAAATAGTCAAGAAAATTCCCCTTTTGGGAGCATTGTGGTATATCGTGAGTTTGGACAGAAATCATTCACGTGCCTCGTGCCTGCCACAGAGTGGACTGAAGGTGACATCTGGTGAAAATGGTGTGATGACACTTCTAAACAGCTCATTTAAAAACAAATATATAAATAAATGATTCTTCTGATACGGCCTGCTGAGCATTTCAATCTTGAAAATTAATTATGAAACATTTCAAGTGTGACGTCTACAGAATAATATAATAAATATCCACGAAACAGCACTAAGCTTTGCCAAATTTTAATATGTGGTCATAATTGTTTGGTTCTTTTTTTGAAAATATAGAATGTTTTAGACATAGCTGTGAAGCACTTTTTTTCCTCTTGTTACAGAGGTAGGTGCTCGGTCTGTTATGGACCATTCTCAGAATTTATTTTCCTTTTGACAAATATATATGCATTTCTATGCATGATTTAAAAGGCAGATTTTATTATTCAGGTATGGTGAGACTACCTGATTAGAAAGGTTGTCTGCCACTTGGCCCTGGGGTGATCAGGATGGGGAAATGGTGGCCCAGGGTGCAAGAACTCTTTAGGGACTTGGACTGTGATGGGTTGGTTTGCATTTGAAAGGCATCTCACAGGCCAGTCCTTCCTGCTTTAGTAACTAGCTAACCTGGGAAGGGAAGTCCCTCCACAGTCAGCAAAGTCCCAAGAGATCAAAGCTTCAAAACTACAGAACAAAAAGTCATACATAACTAATACAAAACAAGATACTATATGATTTTGCATGTTGCTAACTTTTATAAAGATCAAATCATACTGTCATGATATACATACGCTCATAAACTTTTTTTTCCCCACTCAATGTTATCCTTTGGAGATTTATTCATTTTGTTCTGTTCAGCTTTACTCTGTTTACTCTTTTCAAACTGCAGCATAATTTGGCATTGTGGCAATATACCATAATATATTCATATTTATTCATGCTTTTGTTAATGGACATTTGTTTCCAGTTTCTTTGCTCTTTGTAATGATGCTGCAATCATTAATCTTTTACTTGTCCCCAGCTGCACATGTCCTGGAGAGAGGCACAGCAAAGCTGGCTCCAAGGGCATTTGTATCTTCAACTTTAGTACCAAGTGACTCTTGAAGAGATTTTTAGCAAATCACCCTTCTATCAAGAGCAGAGGGAATGTCTTATTGTTCTCTTGCCTTGCTGGCACTGATATTGTGAACTTTTTCTTTTAAGCTTTGCCAATATAATGGCTTGTAATATCTAATTATTTTTCATATTTGCATTCTCTTGATTACTAGTGAAGTTGAACATCTTTTCATATGTTTGATGGCCATTTGCATTTTCTCTTCTACAGATTGCCTGTAACTACTCTTGCCAATTTTCCACTGCGTTGTTTGAAATTCTCACATTATTTTATAAAGTTTTCTTATAACCTAATATATTTTTATGGGCTAAGAATATTTTTCACCAGTCTAGCTTATTCTCTTAGTTTATGATTTTTGCTTACAGAAGTTTTAAGTATAATGTAATTAAATTTATTAAATTTTCACTTTTGATGCCCTGGTTCTGTGCCCTTTTTAAAGAATGTGTTTTGAACAAAATGTTACCTTTTGCTTAAAAGTGTTAAAGTATTGATTTTTTCCCATTTAGATATTTAGTAAGCCTGAAATTGACATTTTAATATGGTAACAAGCAAAGGTCTTACATTATTTTTTCTATAAGAATAATCAATAGTTCTAGAATCCCTTAGTGATTGATTTTTAATGATACCCTGTCATTTGTTATTTTCTTTGTGGTCTATTAATGTGGTATTTGTTCCCTTCCCTTAATCTATTTTTAATACCTGTTAATACAGGTATTAAAATACCTGTTAATACAGTGTATTGAATCACTACAATACTCTAGTTGAATCACTACAACTTTGTAAAAATTATGACTGCCTTTTACGCCAATTCTCCCAATCTTGTTCTACTTTAAAGTTGGTTTGGCTACTCTTTGAAGCTTGCTTTTCCATATGAATATTAATCAGTTAATCAGTTTCCGCACACACGCATACTGAAACAAACAACAGCAACAAAACTGTTAGACTGGTCTTGCACTGCATTTAATTATTAACCTGGATTAAAACTCATTATCTTCACAATACTGAGACTCTTCACTTATAAACCCGCTATTTCTGTTTCTGCAGGGCTTGTTTTTCTTTCATTTCTTTCAATTAGTATATGATTAATCTCCCTAAATCTTTGAGTCATATCTTCTTACATTAACTTCTTATGATTGTGTAAGTTTTATAGCCATTGTTATTGACATACTTTAAAATAATATGAGACAAGTAGAATATAAGAATCCAAATATTTTTGTGCACTAGTATATCCAGCCACCCTATTAGACTTCCTTGCTAGGTCTAATAGATATATGTCTTAGGCTGGTCACAGAATAAAGTTCCTGTATGTGTATGTAGACAGTTGTTTTCTATGGAAAATACTAAAATGTCATCAGTAATCCTGACTTTCTTTTTCTTTTTCTTTTACTGTGTAGTGCAGGGCGTCCAGGAAAACGCTGAATAGAACAGGTAATAGGAGGCATTCTTGCCTTGGTCCAGTTTTAAGCAGAATGTGTCTAATATTTCAACATTGAATATAGTATTTGTTTTAGTGTTTGATAGATTTTATCACTTTATCAGATTAAGAATATTCCTACTTTCTCTTTGCTTATCAAAAGGATTTTTCATTAATGGGCATCAGTTTTTATTAATTCATTTTTTATGCCTATGAAATAAACCACGTGATTTTTCTCTTAATTTGTTTGTAAGGAAATTTTCTCTGATGGCATTCTCTAATATTTAGCAATTCTTGAATTTGGGGACAAACCCAGACTGACAATGATGTAATTTTTTCTTTAGATCTTATTGAATATACATCATCACCATATTATTTTAGACTTTTCATTTAGATGAATAAGTTGGTCTACATTGTTTCCTTCTTTTATGGTACCTGTTTATTTTTGTTGCTGACATTAGACAAACTACATAAAAGCATTTGAGTTGGAAAGTATTTTCTCTTCTACTACAGTAGTCTCTGTAATAGTGTGTAAAATATCAGGCTTTTATTTTCTTTTAAAGAAAAGAATTTACTTCTAAAATTATATTATTTTGAACTTGTTTATTGGTGGAAAGCTTTTAAACTACTAACCCAGGCTTTAATAGTTATGGATCTATTCCATTTTCTATATCTTCATGAGTCAGTTTTTTATAATTCTGTATTTTTATGAAAATTATTCATATTGTCTGATTTTTCAAATCTAATGTTATAAACTACTCTTACAGTTTATAATGTTATAAACTATTCTATCTGCAGCTAAATGCCATTTTCATGTCTTTCATTCTCTCTCTTTCTCCTCTCTCTCTCTCTCTCTCTTCCTTCTCTCTCTCCTCTCTTTTTCTTCCTCAATATGGAAAGATTTCCTTCTATTCTATTAATATTTCCAAAGAATTAGCTTTTTTTGGCATTCCCTTCTATTGTTCTTTTTATTTCTCCTCTTTATTGTTTGTTTATTTCTCCCTATTCTTTTTAGGTTTACTCTCTCAAGGCAACCTTAAATGTAATGTGCTTTAAAGTAATCCATTAGATTTTTATTTACTTTCAATTATTTTTAAAATGAAAATTTACCAAGAAAAATGCCTTTCACCAAGAACTTCACCAAGAAAAATGCCGAGTTCTTGATTTAAAGGAAATCTACACATAACTTTTAAAATAGTTGGCTGGCACTAGATCAGCAAGGTTAGAATGAATGAAAGTTGCTGGTTAAAATAAACCTTGAATGCTAAGTAGAGTTTATAACCATAAGCAGCAAACTCAGTTTTCTTCAATAAGATTCAAATGAATATAGTTTTCTAAGAATTCATCTTTAATGTTAAATTATGAGTTCTTAAAACTATTACAATAAAACTTTCAATATTATCAGGAAATTCCTTGCTCATTTTCACCTTAAAATTGTGAAATTAAAAGTTAGTGTCGATTATAAACTTCACTTACATAGATGTTTCCTAACTTACATCTTAACAAACAATCGTAAGGTGAAAATATCATAAATCAAGAACCATTTAGTATACCTTATCTACTGGACATCATTGCTTAGCCTAGTCTCCCTTAAATGTGTTCAGAACACTTTCATTAGCCTCCAGTTGAACAAAATTAACTGAAATGAAGTCTATTTTATAATAAATTGTTGAACATCTCATGATTTATTGAATACCTGAATGCAAAAAAAGAAAAAACAAAAAACAAAAACGACTGGCAACAGTGTAAAGTCAGACCTCCACATCCACAGATCCAATGGAAAAAAAAATGTGTCTGTACTAAACATGTACAGGCCCTTTATGTCACTGTTCTCTAAACAATACAGTGTGACTATTTATATACCATTTACATGGTGTTAGGCATTCTAGGTAATCTAGAGATGACTGACACAGGCATATTCAGGAGGACGTGCAAAGGTCGTATACAAGTACCACGCCATTTTACATGAGGGACTTGGGCATTCGTGGATTTTGGTATCCTGGGGGATGAGGTGGGGTTGGGGCTTCCTAGAGCCAATTCTCCAAGCATACCCAGACACAAATGTACATGTAGAGTATCCAGTATTTACCTCTGGATCACAGGGCTGGCTGGAAGCTGCTCTCACTTCTGTCCAGCATCACGAGAGATAATACTGCATCACCAGCCCAGAAAAACATCAAAATCCAAAATCTGCAGAATAGTTTCTACTCAATACATATTCCCTTCACTCCATCATAAGGTTGAAAATTCATAACTGAAACCACTGTAGGTCAGAGACTGACTGCATATCAACTTGTAATGTCTCCTGAGTGTTTAGCTTCTCAAAACAGCTCTGTTGACAGTCTCATATCACTGAGGTTTCTTATTAAGCTGCTTTTGAGTTTTACTTTTAGTTCTAGCCAGAAATGAAATAAAGAAATGCTGACTTATAATTTTCTGTTTCCAAAATTCTATGGCTCCTTTACTACTTTCTTATACTGAAAACTTAGCACGTTAATGTTCTATGATTTTTGTTTCTTTTTCTGCTATAATAATTTAAAACTATGAGTTTCTCATAAGTAGCAGTGTATCTGTACCTCATAAGCTCACTACATTTTGGTCAGAATTTAATTCAAATAATTCCCAATTATAATTGTAATTTCTTCTTTAAGCCACATATGATTTTTGGGGGTGGGGTGCTGGGGGTCAAACTCAGGGCCTTACATTCAGGCAAACACTCTACCACTGAGTTCCCAATGCCCCCACATATGATTTTAAAAGATGATTTTAAAATATTGTTTTATTTTGCTTTGAGGTACATATATGTTGGAGGAAAGGGGTAAATTATCTTACTACTGATTTCTAAGTTATTTAATTGCATCACCGTCAAAGACAATTATTTGTCTTTGCACGAATTTGCTTTGTGACTTAGTTCCTATTCAATATTTTTTATACTTCCTTATTGACTTGATGGGTTTTCTGCCATTATGCAAACCCACTTATTCAATAAGGAGCACTAATTTCTTCATTCAGTGTTCCTTCATGCTTTCTGTGTGCTACTACTGGATTAAATTTTCCTTATCCTCTAAAGGAATTATCTTGCTAAAAGTGCATTAGCAGCTAATTAAATTTGTTCAGAAGTATGTTTACATTATCCTCACATTTTAGTGAAAATTTGAGGTACAGTATATAATTCTAAATTGGCAGTTATTTCTCTAATAATTTTAAAGATATCTTTATAAAGTTTTCTAATTATTTTTCTTTGAAGATAATTTGCCTTTTTCTCTTTGCTACCTTTAAAATATGTTCTTCTATTGCTCTACAGTTTTAATCCACAGGTATGTGGCAATGGATTTTTGTTTCGTTTAAATCTGAGGATTTATAACTTTCAAAAGTTATGAAAACTTTCTGTACATTATTTCATTGAAAATTGCCTGTTCCTTTTCCATACGCTTCCTTCTAGAGAGCATATGAAATAATGAAAGAAAGAGGGGAGAGGAAGAAAAGAAAAAAGAGAGGGAAAGAGGGAGGGAGGAAGGAAGAAAGGAAGGAAGGAAGGAAGGACCTTTACATTCCATCCCCATATCTCATGTCATGTACCAGTTTGCCATTAAAAATCAAACCCCCTGGCTTCTGAGTCCAGAAACTCCCCAGGCTACTCTGGCTTCAGTTTACCTTCTTTGAATTCTGTTTTGCATTCACCACTGCTCAGGGTTACATCTAACATGTAGTTGCTTTACTTTGGGCCTTTGGGAATTTTTCACACTTCCTTGCAAGTCAGCTATGCATATTAAAATAATATTTATTATATTTTATGGGAGGCTTTCAGGTGGAAATATCTTCAGATTATCTAGTTCATAATATTTCAGAAACTGGAAATCAAGACTAAATCTTTGGGAAAAAGCTTTAATTGTATAAATAAGTTTGAACCACTTAATGCAGTCAAGGCCCTTGAAATTTTTAGGAAATATGCCTGCTACTAGGGTTGAATCAAAGACAACCACCTAGTTGGCATAATATGAAACAGTAGTCGATTATTCCAAGACCTCATTTTCTGTAGGTCTCATTAATTAGCATTTACTTTAACATTTCAAACTCCCTTAAAACTTTTAGAACGAGTGGTTTAAGGCTAATTTATTATTCACTTTTGTTGGTTTGTTTTCATCATTCTAATTTTTCTGTGTTGTGATAAGTGAGAACAAAAGGAACAGAAATATGTTAGCTATGTCGGGTGAGCACAGTGAAGGTGGGGCGAGCTAACCTTGATTCTTTTCAAATGGGCATCTAGAAGTAGGTACTCCTTCAGGTCCATTATGCCGAACTCTAAATTAGAACACTTTCATTCAAATGGTTTCATAGAGATTATGCTTTTAGTATGACTTGGTAGTTTTGAGACTGAGGCTCAAAAGCTGACATTCCTTTTATATATATGTGTTCTTTGGGTTTGTTCTCATTTTTATCCTTGAGTAACACTTATAGTTATTACACCAACTATCGCCCACAGCTGGCTCCTGGCAGTCCCAAGGTTCCTGGTTTTGCTTTCCCAAGAAGTCTATAAACACTTCTAGAGCAGAACAGCACACAGGACTCCCTCTCACGATCCCTCACCATTGAGCAGGTGCACACGATAGCCAAACCCAAACAAAGGGAGAGGAAAGGCCTGTTTGCCTCGCTAGCAGCTCTATCTGAAACAGGTTTCCCTGGGACCGGTCAGTGAGAGAGACGAAGCAATGCATGTTTATGAAATCCTCCAAGTTCACAGTGTTTTAATCACAGTCCCTGCTCACAGATTGCCTGTGGACGCAAGGGATCGAGTGGGAAGAAACCTGAATCCCTATTAATCAGTTGCAGGACAAGAAAAAGCCAGAGGGAGGAAGGCCAGGGAACCAATACGTTACTATTGTAGAGATTCCTAATATAATTTTTGCCCTCCTGCCTAGAATTTTCCAACAACTCCATTGCTGGCATTCAGTCGCTCAGCAAACGGCACATGTCAGGCACTATTCCAGGCCTTTTGTATACAGCAGTAACAGTGCAGATGAAAATTCCTCCCCTCCTGGAGCTTATGTTCTAGTTATGGGGAAGAGATAAACAAATGCAGAGTACACAATAAATAAGTAGAATGTGAAACATGTCAGAGGTGTGACAAAGAAAAATGGAAGCAGCAAAGAGGTCCAGGGGCCCTGCTGAGAGACTGTCATTTTCAATAGGGTGGCCAGGGAGAGCCTCACTGAGAAAGCGACATTTGGGCCAGTAAGAGCTGATGCAGTGAGTCACAAGGACACCCAGAACAGGAATGTTCTAGACAGAGAGAAGAGCAAATGCAGAACAAGAAGGCAGGAAGGAGCCCGTGGTGTCCAAGGAATGACAAGAGGGCTCCACGACAACAGGGCATGAGGCAAGGACCTCTGTGCAGAAGTGGGGTTTTTATGTTCCTCAAAAGCACATTCCTACCATAGAATTGCAAGCCTTTTGGTTAGAAGCTGAGAGCCACATGTTGAGAAGCTGAATCTAAGAAAGTTACTTAAAGGGTGCATTGTTAATTCTTTTCTTTTTTCGGTTTTTCTTATGAGTACATGTTTACAGTACATAATGATTACATTTCTCTGGGGAGCTGGTACATGTACGTAACACATCTTAATGTTTTTCTGTCTTCTTTCCCTCCCCTCCTTTCTCCCTTCCTCCATCTTTGGTCTCCTTCCCTTCTGCAAAAGATCTTGCTCCCTATTTCCCATTATCGATAGGGACTGTGCCATGATTTCCCTCTTTATTTATATTTTGGGTTTTACATATGAGAGAAACTGTGTGATATTTAAGCTTGTTCATCTGATTTAATTCACTTAACATAATGGTCTCAAGGTGTATTCATTTTCCTACAAACGACTCAAGTTTATCTTTCTTTATGGCAGAGTAGTATTCCATTGTGTGTAAATGCATTTTTATTATCCATCCATCTGTTGATGGCCATATACTCCACTTCCAAGATTTAGCTTTTATGAATCACACTGCTATAAACATTAGAGTGAATTAAGCTGTTTTCTCCAAACTTCAAAAAAATTGATATTAGAGGGCCTATATCGAGAACAGAAAGCTTCTGGGGGATAGTGAAGGCCATTATAAACAACTGGCATTTTTCCCTGAGTGAGATGAGGAGCCATTGGCAGGAATTTTGTGGAGAGATGAGCAAGTATTGCAAACAGAAAATGGCAAAAGCTGGAAGTGACTGGGGTTAAGAGGTTTTTTCAAGGAGAAATTAAGGTGTGTTTTTGTATTAATGGGAAGAAATCAGTAGAGGAGGGAACATAAATTAATGAAGTATATGAAAGGGGGTGGTGATAGTGGCACTTCGACTCGGGGAGGGGGAGGAGATGAAGGGTGAATAGGAGGGGACTGGTCCCAGACAGGACCCTGGACAGTTCACACGTGGCCACAAGGCAGATACGCCAAGTCCATAGGAAGGGGGTAGGTGACAACCAGCCACAGGGGAGCCTGGAAAAGCTGTCTTCTAGTGGCTTCATTTACCCTTTGGAATGGGGTGCAAGGTCAGCTGAGCATGACAGGGGGAAATGGAAGAGGCCTCGGAAGGGACTCCAGGAAACAACATAGCCACTAGCAAGGTTCACACCCCCGCCCAGCCTTGTGTCAGCCATGGGAGCCTGGGCCAGTTTTTCTGTCTTCCTGAACTCACTTCCTCAAGCAAAATGGGGGAAATAACATTGCCAATCTCACTTCTTCATGGTAAGGATGAGGAGAGAGAATGTAAAAGCCATTTCCACCATGACTATTATGGCAGGCACTTAGTATATGTGGGCGATCCTAGCAGATTTGTGTGTTAGGTACTCAGTTACTTATTAATGGGTAAATTGTGATATGTTATCTCCACTCTCTTTTCAGGAGGTTTGTCCTCACCAAGCTTCGAATCATCTCAAAAGGAGCATTTTCAGGATTTGGGGACTTGGAGAAAATGTATGTACCCGACACTGATACTTGTGAATGCCTCAGTAGGCTCCAGGGAGACCCTCAAGTCCCATCTAGAATGATGTTTGTACAGTTGGCCGCCACAGCCACAGGCAGATTCAACCAACTGGGGATTGAAAGTATCTGAAAGAAATTTTGTCTACTGAACATGTACAGAAATTTGTCATTGTTCATTAAAAAATATAGTATAACAATTATTTCCATAGATTTCCAATGTACTTAGTTATTACAAGTAATCTAGAGATGATTTATATGAGCGTACATGGAAGGGCGTGTACAGGTTATATGCAAATACTTCAGCATTTTGTATAAGGACTTCGGCATCAGCAGATTTTGGTACCTGAGTGGGGTGTATGGGGAAGACTACACTTTGAAGTCAAGCTGTTATGCCAAGCAAACCTTTCGCATGTCCTCCCCTTTTACTTATTTCCCTCTCATGTTTCCTAAACAATAGCATGGAATAGTCTGGCCACTCTAATTAGCAAAAGTTAAAGCCAAGCTGTCTTCACTAGTGCATTGTTTAAGGAAACGCTCCCAAAGTCCCTGCAAGTGCAACTTTCATAAATGAAATCCTGTATGTCCTGATTACATCCTTTTGCTCTCAGAAATATCTTCCACTATTTCTGATTAACTGACAGAAGGGCCCAGCAGTTGTGTTTAGAGATTCCCGGGACTTCTTCCCAAGCCAAGCGTGCAGACAAGTGCTCAATGGCACACAAACGTTTAAAAGGATCAGGCAAGTTTACAGCACTGACTGTTTTCTTCTGAAAAGAGGAAATTCTTTCAACACTTCAGCTTTTTATGGGGCTGGTTTAACTCGGGGTTTGCCCCAGATAGGGTTTTTCTCAGAGTGGAGTATAGTAGTGAAAAACAGAGCAAATCCCCCCATGCTTAAAGTAATCTGCCATCCCTTTGAAGACTTTCGGTCCTACCCCCTGATCTGAGGACAAGGGAGGTATGCCCTCCACAGTAGCTCAGCCAGGAGTCTGGACACGTCTTCAGAAAGAACTGATTTGTTGTTGTTGTTGTGTTGTTGCTGTTGTTATGAGGTGAAAGCAACCCTCATGTTCACATGTTTCTCCTTACTGAAGCCGTTCAATTTTTCTTATTTATCTTAACCCCACCCCACCCTGCTGCCCCACCACCCTGCCACCAAAAATATTACTTGCTGAGGTCTGGCAAAGTGAGAAAGGAATCTATTAACAAAAGGAACACCAACTCTAGAGGTGCCAGTGTGTCTCACCGGTTAACACCACCTGCTTTGGGGAAAGCGGTCAGAAGCCTGAGTCTCGGTGTTAGTTTTAATGTAAAATTACTGTGTAACCCTGATTTCATCAGCTTGTCTTTCAGGGTCTTGGCTTTCTGACCTGTGTGTTAAGAGAGGAATTTTAAAAGAGTGCTTCACTGGTCTTGGCTTTCTAGCCCCAAGTTGGATAAGAGCATATTTAAGACACACTATTCTCCAAGGCTTACCTTGTTGAGGACATTTAACATTCACCACAATTTCAAGGTGTGGCACTCGCCTGAACCCAGATCGCCAGGGAAACCACAGGGCTGGAGAGATACAGGATCAAGGTAGACTCCTGGATAGATTAGTCATTGCCCTGCTGTCACCAAACATCTTATGTTGAGTAGAAATATAAAGACAGGACTATCAGATGTCACAAATAATTCCCCTAAGTCAAACCCAGTCCAGACAGTGGGCTGACCCTCACTGGTCACTGCTCATCACAGGAGACCTTCTTAGGATTGGCTGTGTGACTCGCTGGGCTGAGCTGACCTAAGACAGAGTAGCTGGCTTAGCAAGGCAACTTCCTCAGACACGGCTTATCCATTTTTACCTGGCATGTTAACTAATCAGCCTGTACCCACACAGCAAGATGTCAAAAGTAAAATGAATCTTCCAACGTAATGCTTTTCAAGTCCTAAAGCACTCCCAAGTAAAGGGCCTGGCACAGAGCTGAACTCAAGAAACTGTCTGTGCCCCGACATCTCCAGGCTTACCTTCCCTCCCTTGTTCTCAGTCACCAAGTTCTCCTCTCCTTCCTAGACCTGCATCTTTGCTTATGTTCCATTTTGCAACCAGTTTCCTGAATTTAATAAATACTGACTTCATCTTCAATATCTCCTTCTGCACAAATCAGTCTCTCATTCATTCTGCACATGCCACCAGGTTCGCTCATCCTTATTAAAAGAAGGATAAAGAAAAGCTTTTGGTGCAAAGACTGCCCTCTGCCCGTGCTGCCTTTTCTTTATTTCCCATAATAACCCCTCTTTTGAAAGCGCAGCCCGTGTTCACTGCCCCCGTGTCCTTTCTTTTCAGGCACTCTTCAGTCTGTGCCATTTGGTATTTGGCTACAAATTCTTCAACCCTATTAAATTATTCTGTCAAAGGCCAAACAATACTATGATTGCCAGATCTAATGATTTCTACAGGGAGGATGAAAACAAATGATAAATATAACAGGCTTCCATAATGCCTGGCACACAATTAAGTCCTCAATAAATGTTAACTACAGAGGTAATAATTGTAATGAGGATGGCAATAATAGAACTCCTGCCAGTAAAAATTCTACTCATTTTCAGGTCTCAGCTTAATTCTAGAAACTCTGCAAACCACCCAGACCAGAGATCTTTCTCTTCTACACAACAACAGGACTGCTTTTTGCAGATAATAGTTGTCTGCCCAAATCACCAATATTTAGCTTCTGTTTATCCCCCAGAAAAAGCTTGAGTTTTTATTTGTGGATCTTTTCTCTCTCACTCCACGTCCACGGTTGAGATAGGCATTTCCACCTCTAAGGATGAAGCCCATGACTCAGGCAAAAGTCACTTAGAACACTGCATTCTCTTAGCTACCATGGTAATTCCAGGAATGGTTGTGTGATCTAAATAAGTCAGTAAGACAGTAAGTAAAATACTAAGACTTTTATGGGATTTAGAAAGGAAAAGGTCAGCTCCTTCTTTCTTCACAGAACCCCAAGAAGATGTGAAGCCAGGGACCATCTTGCTGCCCAGGGCTGAGGCTGAGAGATGAAACTGACAAGGGAAGGGAAATAAGAGAGAGGGAGAAAGCCAAGGTCCTGACCAGAGGGGCAGCCAGGTAGAGCTGTTTCTAATGCCATTTTTCCTCAGTGATCACCAGGTTATATGAGCCATTACATTCCTTTCTTTTCCTTAAGCCTGTTAGGAGATTATTTTCATTTGCCTCTCAACAGAATCCTAATCAATATAATGTTCATATTATTTATTTTGTACATATCTTCCTGTGCATTTTTGTCTTGTGTTGTATTTTAAATTATAACTATAACTGCCTACATCATAGTATATTCTTAGCTGTGTTCATATGTCCATGAATGCCTACATTACCATTCACATAACTTAGTATATTCTTTTCAGATTTAGATATATTGTTTCTCCTATTAATTATATTTCTTAATTTATTTTATTCATGTACTTATATATTTATTGTATGTACCTGATTCAATGCTGTATGGATGAATTCAGTTCAACTGTACGGATTCAGTGCTGAGTAAAAGCAAACATGCCCTCTTGTCCTCATGAGATTTACAGTTCAACAGGGTTGTTAGAAGTTATCACATACATAAATGGGAAAGCAATGGATAAAGATATTCCAGAACAGAACATACCTCGTCTGCATGGAATTAGATTAGTTTGCTTAGATTATGAAATCCCACATCTTACTTCCTTCCGCCTTTTGATCTACCCCTACATTGTGCACATGTTTTCATCTCTTTTATCTGTAAAAGTGATACGAATATGGCCTATTTCACAGGGTTGGTAAGGACCTTAAATGCCCAGTCTCGGTGTCTGACAGAACACAGGCATTGATGACTTTGGTTTTTCCTGCTGTTACAGTGCTTGAAAGTGCAGCCCTAATCCTGAAGATGATGCCTCCTCCTTTGTTATCTCAGCTATCTTCTATTTCTATCAGAAATTAATAGGAAAAGAGTTTCTTTGGTTGAACCTGGGACAGGAGCTTCTCCACTAGAAATGAGATGGCCACTGTTCACACTTCAGTTTTCATCAGCAGCATTAACTCAAACCTCCCCACTCCTCATTGCTTTGGGACTTGCTGGGGGAAAAAGGAAATCATTAAACTCTCTGCAATGTGAAGTGGCTTTACAAAGTGCACTGTAAACTGTTTACATTGTCTTTAATTACTTTGGAGCCATATGTCAGCTTAGTATAAAGTGTGAAGATTACACTGAATAGGGTGGGGAAGTAGGTGACAATGTGGTGATTTATGGTAACTAGAAAAATTATGTATGGAAATGAGTACAATTTAAAAACACATCTACGTGCTATTATAACACTGGAGGGGGAAGAAAAGCCAGTTTATAAGGAAATATTTTTGAAAATAGGAGTATGATGAATATGTAAATGAGACCAATCAACATCAGCTGAGAGATGGTATATGCAGATTAGGCGGCAGTGAGCCAAAAGTGAAATAGCTCCCAAACCATAAATATGAACCATATAAAATTCATTTGAAATATTCATGATAACATAAGGACAAAAAATATAATCAAGTGATTTATTTGCATATAAAAATGAGAACACCAGTCTGACACTCCAGCCTCCACCTCCGGATCACCAGGGAAAGTTGACTTAACTGAGGGACTTTTAGAGGAAGAGATTTATTGAATGAGAGCTGTTGCAAGCACACTAAAAAAGTTGCAGATTCTCTCAACACTTAATCCCCTGGGTGCACTCAGAACAGATAAAAGGAAAGCAAATCAAGTAACTGGAATGGGGCTAGAAAATTTGAGTTCCAATCAGCTCCTGGAGCACATGCTTGTTAGATGATGTGACTCCTTTCTATCCCAACTTTCTGTGATTCAGAGTTCCTGGGCAATGGAACCTAGAGTCCCACTGAAGTAAAGTGAGAAAGAGAGGCTGCAGATTCTATAGACCTCTGTGGGAAAAGGCCAGTATGCACTGGTTAGACTCGGAAAACAGAATATAAGTCCCTGGACATCACTAGGACAATGAAGTTCTGTGGCTCTCATCTCAGGTCGCATTTGAGTATTGCCTAGGGAGCTCTGAAAATAACCCACATGCCTAACTGTCATACCCAGAGATTTTAGTCCATTTTAAGGGTGGGTACAAGAAGTAATCATTTTTAAACCTTCCTTGATGATCATAATGTATATCTAGAGTTGAAAAACACTTAGGTAGATGACAGTCTGAATCCAGTGTGTACCAGGAATATTTATGAACACGTACAGTGTGTCTACATGATGTGGCTCAAGCAGATCCAGAAAGAGGAGCTTGGCAGGACATGAGATTAAAGAAGCAGGGGTCACAGACACACAGCACGTTACAGGGCTTAGAGATGAGTTTGTCATAGTGTGATGGGAATTAACTGGGGTGCTTTGAGCAACCAAATGAATTAATTTGATTTGAATTTTTTGTTAAAGATTGCTTATATATAGGTTTTTATTTGCTAAGATTTTAAAAGATTTTTAGGTCTCTATTCAAAGAAATGTTAATTTATTTTTGTAATTCATTTGGTTTTGTTTTACCGGTGTTATAAAATAAGCTGGGAAATACTCTTTCATTGTTTGTATCCTGAAAGAATTTGTTTTATAGAATTTAACAGGGAAAGAATCATTTTTGTCCACAAATGGTGCCAAATCAACTGCATATCCATAGATGAGAAAAATCCAAACACATAATTTAACTCTAAACAGATCACGGACTTAAATTTAAAAACTTAAACTTTTAGAAAAAATAGAAAATTTTCACTTGAGATAGGCAAAGATTTCTTAAATAGTATAAGGTAAGCATAAAAGTAAAATGTTATTTTGGATCGTCAAAATAAGTAACTGCTCTTGAAAACACCTTCAACAAATGAAAAAGCAAACCATAGACTCAGAGAAAATATTTGCAATACATATATCTGAAAAAGAACTTGTATTGAGAATATACAAAGAACTCTTAGAAGGGAAAACTGTGTAGGTAAACAATTCAATTACAAATGAGCAAAAGCAGTGAACACTTCCTAGAAGAAGACGTATAGTGGGCAGTAGGCATAAGAAAAGATGCTCATAATTAGTCACTGGAGAAATGCAACTTAAAAGCATAATAAAATGCTGTTATACCCACCAGAATGACCTAAATTAAAAACTGATAATACAAGGTATTGGTGAAGCTGAGGAGGGACCAGAGAGCACATAAAATACAAGAACCCTTTTTGAAAATAATTTTTCAGTTTCTCATATTTACCCCCCAAATAAAAATATATGCCCCCACAAAGGACTGCTCAAGAATGTCCACAAGAGATATATTCATAATAGCCCAAAACTGGAAAAAAAAAACCCATTAGCAGAACAGTGGGTAACAAATTTTATTAAATCTATACAATAGACTGCTAATTAATAATAAAAAAGAGTAAAATGCTAATACCCTTAGCAACGTAGCTAAATCTCTGAAAAGCATCAGTGGGTTGGCATTTTACAGATGGGGACTCTGACATTCAGAAAGGGCAAGCAACTAATGCACATGAGAAGGTACTTCAGTAGTGAGGCTAGAATTTGAACCCAAGGTAGTCTGGTTCTCTCCACTACACAAAGCTTCTTTTTTATTGGCATCTACCAGCTTGGACTAAGGGGAAGAGTAAGATGGTTAAAATTTCCTTTGGCATCATTTATAATCAGAAGAAAGGATTTCTTTGCCTTAGCATTTGGAACCTACAGAAACCAGAAGTATAGTCATTTTCTACTTGCCCAGCTATAGCCAGAAGGAAACATCTTGGCACTTCTTTGCTTTCAAGTTTTGGTGTGCCAATTCCTTTCTGGGGAAAGTTCCTGCTAAGAGCAGCTTTAGTCCAAGGGATTGCAACCTGAACTGCCAGCTAAGTTGCAAATTAACTTAGTCAGCAGTTGGAAAATGTAAGAGTTGGGCCAATTAAGTTGCCATTATTGACCCAAGCCAAATGTGAGTTAGTGTCTAGAAAGTGAGAGTCTTTTTCTCATTTCCTGTTCTCTCTAAATTTCTGAAAATAAATATTTCTGTTGTATTTATTGCTTCAACCAAGAACACAAAAAGCTCTTTTCTTGTCACTTGTTGTGTTAATGTGGTTTTACTGTTTCCATTAAGTCTCCTTATTTTCAACTGTTTCTAGGTGGGTCCTTAAAATAAACTCTACAATATCTAACAACAGCCAGCTCACAAAGGGAATAATTTATTAGCTTTATATTTATGTGCCTGGGTTTTTGTTTTGTTTTTGCATGTTTGGTTGATTTTGTTTCTGCATCAATTTCTTTCATACATGGGGTAAGGGAGTAAGTCTGATAGGGAAAAAGAGTTCCTGAGATCTATAATCTTAAAGATTACCCCCGACCCTAAATTTATTATAACTCTTCACACCTCAGTCCCTTACACTTTAACCTTGAGGGCAGAGTGGCATTTCCTTACCTGGAAAGAGAACGAGGAAGGACACAAGTGAAAGCTCTTATGTGAACTAGCAGGCTTATAGAAATAAAAATATGGGTCATAGATGTTCCCTTTCTTGAGAAAGCACAGATTTGCCCTCATTTACATCCTCCATGTCTAAAAGTCTCCCCCTCCTTGGCCATTTGATTATCCTAGGTGGTCACAGTTCTGGGGATTTCTGTTTGGTGCCTTTTATTTGGCGATTAAGACTCCCAGGTGGCAAGATCTGACCAGGGCTACTCTAGGCCTTTCTGGTTTGCCATCAAACACAATCTTCTTCCATTTTCTAATCACCAGTCAGGCGAGGCCATAGTCTCTTATCTTTTATGATTTTTGCTTCAGCACTCTTGCCCTTTTGACCTTGCTTGACAAGGCAAGCTGTGGGAGAGACCTTCCAGTGGGTTACATTTGCCACACTCACAGACACACCAGAAAATGAACTAGCCTTTTTTTTTTTCTCTTCCCTGCCAGTAACTCAATGTTTGTGTCTGCCCAAAGGAGATACAATTAAGGCATCATAATAATGAAGTTAATAATATCATCATACCTCTGCTCTGGGGACCCTTGCTATTTTTTAATAGAATGGTATTAAAATAAAAAGATGCAATCTAAAGGTAAGCTCCAATCGATGCACAAACTATTTATTTTTATTTCCTCATTTAGCCCATGCCCATCACAAGCACATCCATCTGGGCCATTTATGACTTAATAAGATGCTTTTAACACTAAAAGACTCAAATGGAATATGGACCTCACCTGCCCACCCCCCACAAATTACCTGAATCTTACACTTCATAAACCTTCCTATAGTGCTCAGATCCACCCCAGCTGGCCTCTGCAGAAATCAAATGACTGGGATGTGTTTTTATAGTTCTGACCATTCCAGAAGCTAAACAGGAGGAGAGGGAAAGTAGAAGAGTGGGGGATAAATGCCAGAGGAACCTAAGGAATAAAGTGAAAGTTAGCTATCCCCTTGGGTCTGAGATTCAGACAGAACTGGGACACAGAGGTAGCAATTGTTGATGCCAAATGTTTTATAAACATGTAAGTTGTATTTGGATGTGAGGGTGCTTTACAAAGTTAAAAACGCATAAAAATGTAAGGTATGAATAATAAGGAGAGCAATTTGCCCCACTTCCTGATCAGCATTTCAGCCTGACCACACTGACTATTGATCTACCCCGGGCTCATCTCATGTTCCTCTGAAGCACCTAGCACAGGGCTGGGCACAGTGGACTGTGACGGCAGGCAAAGTTTGTGATGTCGTCAGCTCAACCTCTTGGCATCTTTCCCTAACCTTCCATAACACTCCCCTCACCTTCTTCCTATAAGAAAACCACTTTATCTTTTACTATCATCCCAAACATTTTCCAGCCTTACTGAGGTATGACTGACATATAAAAATTGTACATGGTTAAGGTGCACAGTGTTATATTTTGATATACGCGTATACATTGTGAAGCGACTAGCCACAATCAAGCTAATTAACATATCCATCATTTCACTTTTCCTAAACCTGGTTCACAATTTCTTTTTGATCTTGTTACAAATTCTCTCTCTTGGTAAGGATAAAAACATCTAAAGAACGTGATGATGCCAAAATTCTGTGGCATTGATGAACTAGCTTCTCCAAGGCAATTTGCCGCTTAAAAAATGTGCAAATTCCCAATCTGATTGAATTGCTAGCTGTGGAATTTTAGTCAGTGTGGAACATGTGCCTAAAGAGTTTTGCTTAAAATGTGAAAATCCATATCTCAACTGACTTCTTTGTTCGGACCACAATATCCAATTTTATAGAAACTTAAATTTGACAGAAAGATGATTTTCCTATAATCACACTGTTGCTAGTACTTTTGAGATCCACTCTAAGGATGCTGAACTGTTTAAATGTACCCCAATACCTTCCCTAAAATCTCCTCCCCTACTTCTCTTTACACGTATCTTAACTTCTTAGTCCAGTCAGCAAGACTTTCTATTTAATAAACGAGGCACTGGCTTTGGGGCGAAATGATGCTGGTTTACTAAAGCACACTACTCCATAACAAACAACAACAACAACAACAAAGTCACACGCAGAGAGTAAGTTGATACTAACTTCAAGGAAATAAAGCCAAATCAGAGATCACTGGCTGAGGGTTTAAAGGAAGGCGATTTATAGACTTCAGTCACATACAGGAGACAAGCACAGACTGATGAACGGCACCAGCTAATCCATCAAGCGATTTAGCAGAGTTCACAGAGTAAAAGATCGCGGCTTCCATCCCTCCTTGTACATCTGTGAGGATGAAGTTTGTAGAACCAAGGAGCTGCCTTAAGCTGGCTTCACCTCCTCTGACTAGTATACACACTGCTGTGCTTGCTCTGTTCCTACTTGTGAGCAACCATAAGAGAAACCACACAAACTAAAGGAAGCATAATCCATCCATCAATAAATAATTCAACAAATTCCTCTGGGGCCACATTAATTACATGAGGAAAAGACTTGATGAAGTTTATGTGCCAATAGCTGCTCAATGTTATGGGCAATAAAGACAAAGAGACACAGGACCTGCCCCAAGAAATTCTTGTAGTGCTTGACAATAAGAACAATCACAGCTGCCATTTGTTAGGAGATTATTTTTCTAGAAAGTGATAAGCCACTTTACACACATTATCTTATTTAATTATCATAATCTTATTATCATCTAATTTTACAATGAGGAAATTGAAATTTAAGTGGTTATGTGAATTTCTCAACATTATAAATTTAATAAGTGGTAGAGCCAGGATTTGAATCCAGGCACTTTTACTCCAAAGTTCATGCAATAATCTACTATTCTGTGATATCTACAGATGCAAGAAGGGTAGTCCAGATAATACATGATACAGAAGGTTGGTAACTTCGATCTCTATCAAAGAGAAGTTACACATACAAATTCATGGAGTTCTTACCTATTTATTTGTAGTAGTATTTATTTGAATATCTTTGTGTTGGTATGCTATTTTACAATTTCAAAATGATCTCGTACTATTAGCTCATTCATCTCCCTCGCCAATTCTTTAACAGAAGATGGTGAAAATATTGGTGCCCATTTGTATCCAATCCTTTCTCAGGTGAGCAAATGAAGGTCAGAGAAGTGTGTGGCATAGAAGTGGGTTCAAGTTCAAGGTAGGTTCCCTCTGAAATCACATCCTGTGCACTTTATCCATCTAATGTTTGGCTTTTGGCATGTAACCTCTCAACTTTAAAGAGAAATCAGATCCTGAGAGTCTCACAGTCATGTCAGTAGAGGATATCGGACCCAAGTGAGAAGAAAATGTAACCCTCGTGTTTCTGTCAAGCACGTAACCTTTACATGCGGCTGTCTGCACTTAGCCTTTCTCATACTCCCAACCCTCATACTTTAAGAGCATTCTGAGCACCTAGCGGTGGGGGAAAAAGATGCCCTTAGAGTGGATGGGTGTCTGACCCGAGCAGTAAAAACTCCAAGTGCAAAACTGGCCCCTTCCATGCCCAAGGAGAAATGCTCCCATGGGATGTATTCATTATTAAGATCTGGCTCAAGGTGTCCTAGCAAAACATCATTTTTTAAAAGAAAATTTCCTAAGTCAACTGGATTTATTGGTTTTCTTGCTTTTGCCTACTTTCCTCTGTTTCCCTTGGAAATTGACATGGATTCAACCACACTCTTAGCCAACATGTAGGATCCCATCACTACAAAAGAGGAGTTTTTTCCTTTTAAACTCAGTGAGGATTGCGTGAACTTCTGCTCAGTCTCCATCAAGACACCGCCACTCTTCATGTGCACCGTGGAGAGTCTGTATGAACAGGTCTGGTGGGACCCGAGATCCTGCAGTGCTGATCAGCTTGCAGGTGACACCGCCACTGCTGGTTCATGGCCCACACTGAACAGCAAGGTCCACAAAACACTGGTCCTGCGTTAGGAGCTAGAGAAATGGCTCGTGGCCTCTGTTCCAGTGTAGTTGTTGATAAAACATACAGGAAACAATTAGAAAAAAGCACAGAACATACACACAGATACATGCTTCATTGCCATTACTCAAATGATAGGTTATGGAAAATGTTTTCTTATACTTTTTCATAGTCAGGCCACATGTGATAGCTAAAACGGTCTTCAGATTTTAGTATAACCACTCACTTAGGAAAGTATAGTTGTAGTTTCTGAAAGGCCTCTGTTGGAGTTTTGGAAACCCAGTCTGACTTTGGAAAAGGTGATGACTCCACCAAGTTTCAGGAGGGTATCCGCTGTATGGTTCATATGGGCAAATTGAGCCCAAGCGCTCCCTCTTGTGGCAGGAAATCTATAACACAGGCAAGAACATTAAGACATTTACGTCCAAGGAAGCCTGAGGGAGGAAAGGTGCAAATCAAGGTAGCACACCAGGTTTCTTCCTGGTCAAACACAGCTGGAATTGTAACAGAGGTGGGCTGGGGGAGGAAAGGTATGATGGAGAAGAATAATGAGGAATTCTGGAAAGAAACAAAGAAGCTTTCTTTGCTCCTTCTCTCTCCAGCCAAGGCCCAGGCACATTCCTGGACACCCAATAGTGCCCACAGAAAGCCTAGAGCAGAAAGAAACCTATGCTGGTCTGCATGAGTTCCAAAGGAAGAATGCCGCAGAGCTAATCACTGGACTGAGACTGCCGTTTAATGCCTTTCCTCCATGAGCCATTCATCAAGTTTATAGCAGCGACAAGAGTTCATTACTATGTTCCTGTTTTGCACATTCGTGAACAAGGTTATGTCTCCAATTTTAAGTGTGGTATATAAAAAGAACAAGGGAAGGTAGGGGGGATGGAGGGTTCCTGGAGGAAACAGTAATAAACAGAACAGGTGCTTCTCACCAACTGAAAATATGAGTCTCCCCACCTGTTTATGACTTCGTATAATCAGAAAGAATAGCACATCACTTAAATTCTCAGATTCGTTCTTAATAGCAGCTCCAAAACTGCTTTTATGAATCTAGCTATCCATGCATCTCTCCATCAGTTTTCCATAATTAGGAAGTAAAAAGATGGACTTCAGTCCTAACGCAAGAAGTGTATCATGTAGTTATAGAAACAGAAATTCATGGGAAACAAAACACACACCAAAAAACAAGCAACCTCTAAATATTGCTGTCCAGGTACTTGATGCTGAAGCAATTCGGAGAGGTGGACATTAGAAAACCAGTGGGAAATTTAGTGGAGACTATGGGATTTCCAGAGTCAAAGGGAAAAAGGGAAAGCATTCTATATTGTAGATATGAATGAAAATATTTAATGTCATAATGGAGATATAGGGGTCTCCCTAAAAAGCTATAGGCTTCCACAATCCTTGACATTTGATCACATTATGCACAGTGGCACCCACTGAGCTGGAAAAGTTCAAATGGAAATGGAAGAAAAGAAGCTTCACAGCCTGGGATAACTATATCTAAATTCACCATCCTGTTGATTTCTCTTCTCCTCCACCAATGATTCTGTAGCAAGATGTGAAGAGCTTGTCCATCCACGGCCTGATGTTGTGGTGATCTTTATAGAATAGACAGTCTCACATGGTATCTAAAAGTGTCACAGACTGACAGAACCTGGTGTTAAGAATGCCAGCTCCATAGAATACATGTTTTGTAGGCTGGATTTAACAGAATGAACAGAAATGGAAGATTTATGTGTATCCATTTATCTCAACCTAATTGCATGGCCAAATCAGGATACATGGAAAATTCACTTCAGGGCCTTTGTTTTCCCAGTTATTCTGTTTTTGTGGGTTGCAGTCACTGAGTAAGTAACACACATGTGCACCACTTCCCTTTTCCACCCCATTAGAATCATACGACTATGAGGCAAGCTGTACCTGAGGAAGTTTAGCGCACCAAGCCTTTGGTTCCAAAAAGTAGGTCTCCTTCCTGAGGACAGAGTAATATTCCTGAGCCCCTTCCACATCTGGGCAGGAGTAACATCAGAAATGGAAATATTCTGGTCCTATCCAAAGAACAACAATGGTGCTTCACCTCCTTTCCTTTGGAGACAAGGAAAGACAATGGTTGCCATTCTCAAGCCTACTTCTCGTGGATATAGAAGTCTGGAAAGAGCTTGGTATGCTTCTTACAATGATCTGGGATTTACTCTGTTCTCCTTTTTTCATAAACTGTTATCAATGTAAGGAATAAAAGCAGGCTGTCTGGTCAGTGAGTCCATGGGTAGCATAACACTACAAATGGTCTCTTTCGGCAAGCCTCTATTTAAACAATGAAAATGGCAGGATTTGACTGAACTAAATATGCCATGTCCTGAAGCCTTCCTCATTAACTCTTGTCTCTGGCCCTAAGCTGCTCCTGCCTCTGGAGTATAGAAATGACCAAGTGTATAGACATGCTTCTCTCTTTAAAGTTTCACATTTGAAACCCTGAGAAAAGGAAATCTCTGCTCTTGTGTTCACTAATGTGTGCTTAAAAGCAAAACTTTGAAAGACTTCAAAAGACATAGTAATAAAAACAGATGTAGCAGTTCTTTGGCGATCCTCCGTAGAGAAGAAAATGTTAATGGCAGTGATTTGTTCAGCTCATTATCAAGGACATTGATGAATTTGGTCTCCTACCTTTGTCAAATTTCCTCTGTCCCCATGTGAAGCTTATCACATAGCTCTCATGATCCCAATTTCAGATCCTGTGTTTTCTCTGATCTTGTTCTATCATCCTTTCTTTAGCCCCGAATCTCCTCAATCACCCATCAATGTCCAGTCTGGCCTTGTTCTCACTCCAAATAATCATTAAGGACAGGGATGGCTGACCACCTTTGAGCCACAGGTTAAAAACCCCAGAACCAATCCACTAGGCAAAAATTAGTAAGGTGAAGTTTCAAAGGCACCAGTATTAGACTCTACAGTATAAACTCTGATATGGAAAAATGTGCCCTTTCCTTGCCTTTACCCTTCCAAATATCTCCAAAATGAGTTACCATGGTCATAGTACTTTAAACTGCTATCATTGCACCAGTTCTTTTGCATGCTTTCTTGTCCTCACTTCCTAAAAATAAATGTCCCATGCAGGGATGGGAAGGAAGTTCTCATCAAAGGGGCCAGCCATGATTGTACATACCCATGATCCCAGCACTTGGAAGGCTAATGCAGGTGGATCACACTGACTTCGAAGCCAGCCTGTGCTACATAGCGAGTTCAAAGCCAGTTTGAAATATATAGTGGCTGGGGATCTAGCTCAGTGGTTAGAGTGCTTGCCTTGCAAGCACAAGGCCCTGATTTCCTCGTCTAGCCCTTCTCAGTCTCCCTTTCAGTTCTAGAATATCCCATTGTAATGTTTCCCAGTGACACTCATCTTGAGTCTTCAACACAATAATCTAGACATATTAAAATAAAATCTTCCAGGGCCATCAATCACACAACATGAAGACTGAAATAATTCTTCATACAGCTTGGAAATCTTACAGCAGATATGTCATAGCTGGAAAGAAGACAGGGTCTCAGTTCTGCCGACTCTAATCATAATTTCCATTTTCTGGTATGATTCATGATTTCTGCACGGCGGGAGGAGCTCCCTAACATGTCACCCTCAGAAGCCGGACTGAGCAAAAGGCCATACTGTCTCTTTTCAGAAACAGCAGAGGCATGCTCACTGTGGCGTGCAAACATTTTACACTGAGTGAATTCCATTTCTATCCATATTCATCACAAATGAGCACCACCAAAATGCTCAAATACATAGTAATAGTGTGCCTCCCAAATGCACAGTGTGGAAAAAAAAAAATCAGAGCTAAGGATGAGGTACAGATCCATTTCATTTAATTAGTGTTTCAGAGACACCCGAAGGAAAAGGTGTGTCTCCTTAAGTGTTCTGTTTCAACACACATACTGCTGTCTTGCATAGTCAGGTGGTTAGGATTGAAAATGATTCCAGATGCAAATCCTTTAAGCCCTGAGTGTTCCACTCAGGTAGTCTTAGCACAGAGAATGAAAGAAGCCATCTAACTCATACCTGTTCCAAATCCTGTGCTGGTATCCACATTTCCCTTCCCTGTAAATCAGGGTGGGAAACTAGTGCCCTCTGTCTCATGCTAGAGCCCTGAATTAAGGCCATGCCAAGGAAATACTGTGTTGCTCTCAGCACATCCTCTGAGCATGCTCACCCTTTGTGTTGAGTCTCTTCTGTTATTTTCAAGCCTCATTTATGATCTTTTCCCAGTCCAACCACCAACTCTGTTTGCTACCACCCATCTCCAAGGACCCTTCCTGCCAGCCAGGTAAGACTCCTCAGGGTGCCGCATCATGCCCTCCTTTTTTTTACCTTCTCATCAACTCCCACCACAGCGTGCCACAGAGTCCCTGCCTTCTACACAGCTGTGACCATTTCACATCGACTCCTTCCTTCCACACACCTTTACTAAGTGCCTTCCACCTCCTAGATGCTGCAGGACAACACTGACCAAGGCAGACACAGATCCTTTCCCTTGTGGGTTTTAGATCCTCGGAACAAAGAAAAACAAAAAGCAATAAGCCTTTGTAAAAATTAAGGAACTGACATAATATAGTAAGTTCTGGATAAAGGCGGTAGGGAGCACCCCTTCTAAGAAGGCTGACTCCTTTGGTCTGAAGTATGCAGTCCATAAGATACTCAGATTGTATGCCGGTCGTATCTCAATGGCCACATCTATAACAATGTACTGGGCCTTTTCCTAAAATAAAGTTTTCCGGCTGCAACTAAACAGAGAACACAAAGTAGGCAGCAACTTTGTTTTCCCAGTAGTTCCCCAAACTATAGTGTGTACTGCTCCACTGAACACCAAGTATTGACTTACCAGATATTCACTGACTCCTTCAACCTGGGGAGCCAAGAAAGCTGTCCCTAGAAATGGTTTTGTTTCTCACAATTGAGATGGGACATTTTATAACTATAGAAGTGGTACATGCTTGCTGTAGAAGTAAACAAATCAAGCAATATGAAAGTTATTTGAAAAGCCAATAATTTACAATAATTCCATAATGAGATAGTCATGATTAACATTTTGATTAGTAGCTTTCCACAATTTTTTCTCTGCTTACACAAACATTTTTAAGAAAAAAACTTTAAACAGCATTATAATATGTGAACTGATTTATAATCCACTTTTTTTTGCCTAACTGTGTGCTGACATATTTTTGAGGAAAATGATGGTCATTAAGGCATTAAAAGAGATGGGCAAGTATCTCTAGTTCATGAAAAAAAGAGCTCAGCCATAGCCATGGTAGTGAACCTGGTACCAGTTTGGAGGAAAGTCAGAGGCCACAAGGAACATGTGACCTCTCATCTGAACCAAAAGCCAAATCCAAAATAAAAACATCAAGGAGACACAGTTATGAGCGGATCAAAGTTTTGTTAATCATTTTGGGATGACAACAAAAAAGTAGAGCAACATTTTCCTTTTTGTGCTGTTCTCTGCCTCCTCCACAGCAGCTCAGCCTGGACAGGGCTGCTGACAGAGCCACTCTGAAGGGGGCTTTGTCATCTTATCTTTATAGTCAGTAGACTTTGAAATCATTAGAGGAAAATCAATGTAAAAGATGCCAGGTATCCAGAATACAAGCCTGGCAACACAAGAATAAAGAAGTCCTTGGACTCCTTCAAAAACTGACCAGAAAACAAGGATGTAAAGGGGTCCCTAGAGGAATCTGCAGCCTGGTTTCCCAGAGATAAAGACTTTATTGATGGTAGGAGCATGTGCAGTTGTACCTGCTGCAGCAGAATAGCCAGAGGAAACTGCCATTCTGGGTCTATGAATGTGTTTAGATTTTGCTTTAGATTTATAGTTAGAATATGTTCAGGGCATCATGCAAACAGAGTTGATTTGTGAGTAATCAAAAGACACCCAGTATCCAGCACATGCTCACCCATATTCACAACATACACATACAGTAATGAAATCTTTCCTGGTAATGCTTGAAATGCCACCATTACAATTGCTCTATCCCTCTTTGTTTCACTCTTTATTAGAAGCTATACGTTCTATTTGTATTATTTTATAATTATTAAGAGCAGATTTATGAAACTCCCAAGTTCGTCGGCATTTTTTTGCTCTACTTGAACAACATGAGAAACTTAGAATGTTTAACTCTGATCTCTCTCTTGCAATTGCCCCCATTATTTTTGCCCAGTACTTTAGTTTCACCTTGTTTTAAAATTCCTCCAAATTAGTATTATTTAATTAAATAATGATTCAGTTTGATTCAATTCAGATTACTGTCATTTGTCAGAGATATTTCTCCTTAAACTCCACTTGTTTCTTCTACACTCAATTCCTTCTTATGAAGAAAATTGTCCTTTTAGTTAAAAATAATGAGTGATAAGCTCTCTCCAGTACATGTCTGAGAATGTCTTCCCTGCCCCTTCTGAACAAGTATTAATAGACTAGGTGAGTTAATAAATCTGGATTGACCACAATTTCCATTCAGCAGATACTGCTGCTATCTTTGTGTTGCTATTGTTGCCTACCTGAAGTCAGCCATCACTCTAATTTTGGCAATCTGTGCGTCCTCTCGTAGATTTCAGATTTTCTTTCCTCGCCTTTAGTTTGACTATCAGGTATGGATTTGTTTTTACATTTTACCCTCGTGACTTCATGGTGTCCTCAGAAAACTGTCCTCAATTCTGCAAGTGTTTTATTATTTATTATCTTTCTTCTCTTCCTTATTCTTCCTTTTTTCTTTCTGGACCTATTAGACCTATGTTGGAACTTCATATCCTCTACATTTCTTTACTTATCTTTACTATTTTTATCACTCTGACAGCTATGAGTCATTCCCTCATTCATTTTGATTATATATTCTATTATTCATAACATCTACAGGGGTTTAAATTATGCTTACCATCTTCTTGTATAATTTCTTGAGTATTGAATATGTCTCAATAATTCTTGAGTATATCTTCTTGAGTAGTTCTCAATAATTCTTTCTTCAAATCTCAGGGCTGGAGATTCAGCTCAAGTGGCAGAACACTTGCCTAGCTACCGCAAAGCCCTGAGTTCGATTCCCAGCACTCCCCCCCAAAAATTCAAATCTGTTCTTTATTCATACTATCCTGTTTCCCTTACAATTTCTATATCTGTATCTCTTTGAGCACTTTAAAAAACTTATTTTTAAGCCTCCTGCCATCTTATTTTAATCCCTAGTTACTGAATTACAGGATGGAATTTCCTTCTATAACTTGTGGCATTTGCTCTCCTTCCTGCCTTAGGAGGGACGGATGTGTTTGTGGGAATCCTACATTCTAGGAATGGAAATACCTTGTTTCTCATTAACCACCATCAAGCATTTTATTTCCCAATATCTGTGATGATCTTTGTATTAGTTTCTGAGCCTCAGGTAACTGAACACAGTCATGCTGTGATTGTTCAGCCAGTATAACCATGTGTCTCTGGCCTAGGTGCTATAAACACTAGCGTGTGGGGATTTCCACCCAAGGCCAGGCTGCTCCTTGGATGTTCTCCGGGTTAGAGACCCCTATTGCACTAGTGGGAAGCCTTCTTTGACTCTTGACATCACACAGTTAGTTCAACTCTAGCATCTCAGACAAAGAAGTCTGCAATTTGAGTGTATCTTGTCACATGGGTTGTGGAGTTCCAAGACCCAGCCATTACACTAATTTAAATTTCTCCTAGATTTGACTTCAGTGTACACTCGTCTTACTAACCATGTTTGTATTGGCTAAGTGTATTTTAAATATCTGACACATGTTATCTAGTATATCCATGTGTCTAGAGGGGGTGAGAGTCTCCTCTCAGACTTCGACATCAGTCAGAAACCCAGCACCACTGTTTCCTTCCCTGTGATACTGAAGCACCCTTTCCTGTCTCTCCTTTGAAGATAGAAAGATGCCAGAGGGAGGAAACTAATACCTTAGTAGGAGCTAGAGTTTAGATCACCTTCTACTTTAAGGGACTCAGGCCAAGGGGATACTGAGCATCTAGACAGAGAAGGAAGGTTGAAATAAGATGCTGAGGACACCAATGGCCAACTTCTCCAAAGTTGCACTTCTGGTTGTGCCCTTTGTATTGATATACAGATATAGATATGTAGCTATAGATAAGGAGATATATAAAATATACATATTATACCTACATATATTATAGACCTTCGTGTTATATATAAGTATGTATGAAGGCAAAGCCCCCATATAAATAATATCTAAATAACAAAGGATATACCCAGAAACAGAAACTGAACAGGTTAAATTCTATTTATACCACAGGATGGAGAAATGTCTTCAAATTGTGGGACAAGAAGGTGCGATAGGATCATGGACTTGAGAATGAGAACTGAGTAAGTGATCAAAACTGAGAAATTCATGCTGCTGTTATAGCTCCACAGTCAGACAATGATATTCTACCCACATTATTTGTATACTTTATAAACATAGTTAACTTTTCAAAGCACTTTCCTACCTACTGCTCATTTATCTCCTCAGCACTTGTTGCTAAGTTGATCCTCTCTCATCATCTTAGAAGAGAGATAAAATAGGTATTATCATAGTCATGTAAATTATCATATTCATGAGACTGGTTAAAACTATTAATGTACATCCCATGGCTCAGCAACTTGTCTGTAGAAAAGACAGGATGAGAAGGTGCTTCTCCCGACTCCAGACCCTCTTCTCTACCCAGCACCCAGCATCACACTGCCTTTACCACTTTACACATAAGCACCACTGAAGTGAAGTTGGTTACAAAACTGGACAGAGGAGGGTCTGGCATATGGTTGCTCCTCTTTTAAGTTAGACCTTCAGGCCAGCATCCTTAGCACCAACCTCATTTGAGCTTGCCCTTCATGACCTCCAGGTGTTTTAAATTTATCAGACCTTTGTGTTTTTGGAAGAAAATAAAAAAGAATATGAACTCTCAGACTGGAAGTGAACTCTCAGAATATAATAGAATATGAAATTTAGTGTTCAATCAGATCTTGATAAGCTGAAGTTTGAAAGTAAGATTGTGTTAAACTGATAGCAAGCAGCATGAATCCTTAGGGAGAGTTCTATCCAGGATTTTTGAATAAAGCATTGGGGGCCATTCAAAGCCTCACTATAATATTTAAGTAGAAGATGGAGCATAAACAAACAAATACAAAATGAACATAAAGAATGACTGGAGACAATGAAATGGAGATTAAAGGCAACAAGCCTAATCCTTCTTTGGTGATGACAAATTTCAAACCCCAAAAGAGAAAGAAACTAATTTGCTTGAGCAGCAAAGAATCAACCACTGTTTCTCATCACAATTTCTGGACATGGGTCTGGTGGGAGATATAAACAACAAATATACTTGTTGAGTTTCCATGTAGTATAGATAATCATGGCTAAAGGTTTTGGTTAAATGTTCATACCAGAATATCTAAATGTATGGTACATATATCTGCCATTCTTGCTGTTAGAATCTAGCATATACCATGTCTATATCTATTTATCCATATATGGATCATGGGGATATGGAGAGAAAAGGAAAGGGAGGAAAAGAAGTGTTGCTCGATTTTGCAAATAAAACCTCCGCGTTCAAACTTGCTAGTGAAGTTCACCAGAAGAAAAACGTATCATGTTTGACATCTTGTAGTCTAAAGAATACATACCTAAAAGCTCTATTTGCTCAAAGATCTCTCCTACTAGCCTGCCAAAGTGTTTGAAATCCTCATTTTACTTAGAGTTTTAAGATCACAGTCTTTTTCTAAAATGCAAAGCTGTTGTCTGAAAACAGTAACATATAAACCACCAGCACCTGTGACTGTCTTGCGACGCTAGGGATCTTCTTGGGGTCTTAAATTCCTGAGACAGTCAAAATAAATGACCTCTGCGATCTGCCCTTTCATCCAGAACTATACTGCAATTCCGCAACAAGAATTCACAGACAAGTCTTGGCAGAAGACTAGGAATCAGAGTGGATCCAGAACCTTAAATGTCACATTGAATAACTAGGGTAGGAAGGTGGTAAAGCCAATATAGGTGTAGCCATGAAAGCCTCTGGATTCAAAACAGCACCCTGGTGGACGTCAGGGAAGGAGATTCCACCAAGGAGCCACTCTCCACAGCTCTGGCCTCTGGTTGTGCATAATGGCAATGTATATAAAATGTCATTGTCCTTGATCCCTTTCGTCACTAGCAAAGACCCTTTAAAAGTGAAAGACAGTGTGAAATCCAATAAAATACTTGGAAAAACTATGCCAACTACAGAAAGTTGCACACAGGCCCTCCTTAGGACATTGTTAGCATTTCTGTCTTCCTCCCTCTCCTAGAATTTCTAGTGATTTGTCTGTTCAGCAGCATAGGGGAATGCAATTTATCTTTAACATGGGCATCTTAACTTCTAAAAGAGTCATGCTTTGTATAAAGCCTATAAAAACTAACCTTGATGCTTGAACACATTGAGACACATCAGATGTAACAGTGGGTAGCCACTTGTGAGCAGAGAAACAGCCTCAGCTCCAACATGGTGTGAGGGTCACAGGAAGAGGTCATTGCCATAAGACAGAACTTTAAAACAAAACACCTTCTCTGGTTTATCCCTAGTGACTCACTCCTCCCTCCCAATGCCATTTTATGCATTAAATGTCACCCTGTATCTCACCTCTCTATTTTTCCAGGGAAGAGAAATGCTAGGTCTACAGAAATAACTCAGGGTGAATTTATCAGGCTGGTTCTGAGTTTCATCTAAAAAATGGGTGTCTAGAAGAGAGGCACAGAGGAAAGAAGGAAAAGAAGTGCAGAATAAGGCAGGCAATGGGGGTTTCATCAAAGAACAAAGGTAGTCACCCCCTACTGCAATTATCTGTAGTTTTATTTTCCATGGTTTCAGTTACTGAGGTCAACTGCAATCTGAGAATATTAGAGGAAAATTCCAAGAATAAATTATCAATAAGTTTTAAACTGCTTTTCATTCTGAATAGCATGATAAAATCTTACACTGTCCTTCTTGGTCCCTCCGAGGATGTGAATCAACCTTTTGTCAGTGCATCAACACTGTATACATTACCAGCCCATTAGTTATTTAGTATTCTTTTGGTTGTAAATCAACTGTTGTCCGAGAGACAGAGAGACAGAGAGAGAGAGAGAGATAAAGATTTACATAAGCACTAATATCACACATGGTTTTGATTCTTGTATTTTATTATTAATCATTGTTGATAGTATCCTACTCTACCTAAATTAAACTTTACTATTGCTGTGTATGTATAGGAAGAATTATAGCATATGTGGGGTTTGGAGCTATCCATAGCTTCAGGCATCCACTGGAGGTTAGAACATTTTGCCCACAGATATGGGATGGAGTACCGCAATAACAACAAAGCTAATAATCATTCCAAAATGTGCTTAATGTTTTCCAGTTCACCAAACACTCTCACAGCCATCATTTAGTTTTTATCACAAGAGTAGATAAGATAGAGTCTTAATTCGCTCTGCATATGAGATTTGGAGAAAGGCTCTCATCCCAGGTCATACCACCAATAAGCAAGTGGAAAATTTAAACTAGATCCCATCTACTGGCTCCTACACTCCTTGTTGTCCTCACGGTGTCCTAATGGAGGGTTACAGAGATTCTCGGACAGAGGAGAGATTTGGGGAAATTAACCGCAGGCTGAGCAGGTGAGTTTCTTAACTACTCAGGTCGGGGGGTGGGTGTCGGGGGATGCTGTGGTCATCCAAGGCCTGCCTCGCCAGCTCTCATCCTTTGCCTTCTTATAACTGTTTCCTCCCACTCAGTCTCAGGCTGAGAATAACTGGGGAAGGGAGAGGGAATGACAGGGAGAGTCAGGCAGAAAGTCAGTCCCTCTACCTCATGCTCCTGGCTACTAAACTCTTGATCCACCCAGACTCTCATCTTCCCAACACAACATTCCCAAACCTTCTGCTTTCTGCTTGCTTTCCTGGATGCTGCACTGTGCCTGAGGGGGATCAACACTTCAGCCACTTAAACAACGACCTCACTTACCTTTTCCTTCAATGGTCAGGACCTGAAGCTTATTTATATCCAGACTGCTATGAAATCACAGTAAGTCACGGATACGATATAAGGGGCTCCAGAAAGGCCCAAAAGTTCCAAAAATTCCTTCACTCCCTGCTTTTGTGCTCAGTACTTGTGACAACTCTTTTATTAAAGTACTGTTCCTGAAGAAGATGTAATCCCTCCCTTCCCATAGGACATGATTCTGTCATCAGACAACAACACTTGGGCGAGAATGAGCTTTTCTTCTTTAAAGCAGAGACTATGGAGGGAAAGAGACCAGAGCACATCGCTAAAAGGGGTACTGGGCATTCACGGGGCAAGGCCACCCTCACTTCCTGTGACTCCCAGTCAGCCTTGAGCTCGCACACAGCCTCCAGTCCAGGCAAGCTTGGTACCCACCATCCCTCTTCCTCTCAAGTATCCTTGTTCCCTATCTGGGCTAAAAATAACTCTCCGGCGTTTGTCTCTTCATTAACTCCCCCTTCAGATACTATCTATTCTCACTTTCAAATTGGTGATTTTCTCTCTTTACTTTTGCAAAGCATGTGGAGGCTGGAAGAGAGAAAAACCAACTTCAACAGAACATCTTTGATTCTCTATTCCTAGGCTCTTGTTGGCAGGTTATAAACTGTTGCTAGTGGAAGACTTATCTTCGGGTTATCCAGGCAGAGAGCAATAAAGGACTCCCGCCCAACTCTAGGGAGAGATTTCCAATCGTTTTTCCATTTCCCAGTTGCCCCTCAGCCTGCTCAGATCTTTAAATACTGTGAGGCTCACTCAGCCACTGGCCTCGTCTAATCATACTGAGTGTCAGCAATTGCACTTTAATTGGAAAGCAAGTTGCTATGGTAATTCCTGTGTCTTAAGCCTTACATTTAAAGACACAATGATCCTAAAAGGGGGAAAATTGCTTGTGGTTGGTGACAGAGAAAAAACATAATTAGATATGCAAATTGTAAAAGTAATGTATTCAAATGAATTCTGAATTCTAAATCAGGAGTCAATGTAATAAATTGGTCCCAGAATTTCTACCAAAAGTGCATTTGGTCAGAATGTATCTCACCCCACCAAACGCTTAAATGTTTAAGGGAGAAAAGTAAAGAAACAACGAAAATGCATCATGGATAAGCAGTAATGTGGCAGCCATTATAGCTGAAAATCAGGTACAAGAGTCACAACCCCAGGAGCGGCCAGACCCCAGCATGGAGCTCTCTCTTCAACTTGCTGTGTGGTCTTGGGTAAATCACCTAAGCTTTCTGTTCTTATCCTTCCTCTCTGGTAAATGAGACAAAAGCTTTTGCATTTTTCATTCAGTTTATCCACAATCATTTACTGAGTACTCATTATGTTCCAGGCTGATTACAAGAAGACTTAAAAATCAGTCAGCCTGGTCACTATGCACTGAAGGAGGAGCGTATGATTTGGTATCAGAGTAGAAGCTTTTTGAAGGCAAAAACTGCATTCTCTTGAATATATCAGATGAAGAGGCCTGCATGATAATTCGAGATTTGGTGCCAAAAATACAAAACCACTGTTAACACATGTTCCCTTCAACTCTGTGAAAACAGAGAGCCTGTCAGGTGTGACCCTGAGGGCTGGCACCATGAAGGGTGTGTCAGCAGCTGCAGCCCCAGCAGGCAGGGCCCACAAACAGAGGCACAGCTGGCGTGGCTCCAGTCTGACTGTGATGAAATACTGCAGCAAAGGCTCAGGCAGTGTGCTGGGGAAGCGCCAAGGATGGAAAATGTCTTCATTCTGGGGGTCAGACAAGGCTCCATGAGAAATAACTTTATGGTGAGGTTTTAAGAGTGGAATGGGGTTTCCTTCCTGCCCTACTGCTCAAGCATGAGGGGAAAGTTTATGTTTAGTCTACTCAGGATAAGACCAAGGACTTCCAGCCCTGTAGCGGCCATCTATCTTTCAGCACACATTTACAGGGTGGCAAGCTCTGACTATGACAAAGTCCTTGAGCCTTGGGATTTGTAGTCACCAGCCTGGACTCTAGCAAGAAACAAGACACCAGCTTTCTAGCACTTACTAAGCTTTGGAGAGTTGACATGTAATTATTTCAAGTGCATAATTCTCACAGTTCTTTTATAATGCAAGTAGCACAATTCTCACTTCGAAGATAAGGAAACTGAGGCTCAGGGAAGCTAAGGACAAATGTGAATTTTCCAACTTCATTATGTACACCCACAGCACACAGAAGAGCACCTCATGTGCTCAGAAGCAGTGAGGAAGGGAGCCTGCTCCTCTTCTCCTGCTGCACCTGGCCAGCACCTCTGACCCTTCACAGGAGCCATTCTACTCCCTATGTCAAGACTTCCCAAGTTTTCATTTAAACAAAGGGTCCCATGGCACAGGAAGGACCTGAAAATACACCGAATGATCTTGATGATTTCCACCAGCTGAATCTAAAGAGTCACATGAAAAAACAATACTCTCTTCTCATCCCTCCCTAGAATGATGGCATTTTTCTCCAGGTAATGGAAATGTCTCGTAAAATCGGGAGGTTTAAAAAAAAAGTTCATTCCTTTTTCCTGACCACTCAAGTGTCTTTGCTGTAAAAATAGAGACATACCTATGACCCACTGAAGCAAAGGAATGCAGGATTGGGGCTTTTCACCACCACTGGAGAGTAGGATAGGGAGGTTCTACTGTTCAGAGACAGCTATAAGACCAATTAAATATTAAAGAACAATTAAATATGGTATCAGTGAATTTCTGTATGGTCTCAAAGGGCAATATGGACAACAGCTTTGCATCAGGGTGTTGCTAAGGTTGCTGCACCCAAGCATTCGAAAGAGGAAAATAAGACCATCAATGTAACTCAAATTCAGACATGGCCAAATGTGAGCTCCTTGTTCTTCACTGCAGCTCATAAAGGAAGCACTTTCATGCCAAGAATAAGAGTTAATGAGGTGGAAAATGGAGGAGCATAAAAGATGGAATAATTACGAATTACAGAGTGAAAACAGGCTGGAAGGAGGAGGAAAGCCAGTCGGGGAAAGAGGACTGTGTTACAGGTGTGGCAAGGATAGCAAAAAGGTTCAATAAAATCCAGAGAGAACGATGGAGGAGGTTTGGAGGTGCTGTAGGGTGAGAGCAGTGTAATTCGCATATATACACACATGTATGCACTACCACCGAAACGCATGTGCACACGCATGCACACACACATACGCACATGTGTGCACACACACACACACACAAACACTTGCTGTTTCTTCGGTAAAGAGGCTCAGGTTATATGCTGAGGGAGAAGGAAATCAACACTGGCTTACAGAAGTTACCAGAAGAACCCTCTTTCAGCTGACAGTAAAACATTCACTGTCTTCAATGGCTCAGCCTAATGGCTCAGGCTAGGGTTCTTTCTTGCTTTGTCCAGGGATCAGGGGAATGGCCCTGCAGCCACCTGCTGCTGCTCCCAAGGGAACAGCTGCAGTGCCTTGGGAAGGCCGCCCCACCTCGCCTCAGCCTGCTAGAAACAGAAGCAGCTGTCATGGAGGAGTGTCCACGATGTGGCTGGCTGCCTTTTAATAACAAAATCACAGAAGTAATTAAAACCCAGACTTCTGGGGCTAGAAAGGACCCCGGAGATCATGTGGGTCAACAGTGTTATTTTACAGATGAGGAGCAAATGCCCAGCAAAGGTAATTGATTTAACTCAAGGACAACAGTTAATCAGTGGAAGAGTCAGGACTAGAACGTGAGTCTCCCGACTCCAGTGAAGTTATAAAACATCCTGAGCACCATGACCTTTGATAACACTCTGCTTTTCTCCTAATGTGTGGCATGCATTATTCACATGATCTTCAACAGTCTGGCGAACTACCAAGGACTGAAGAGACAGTGTGCTGAGGGACACAGGACCTTAGCAACCCCCTAGAGGGGAATATGGCTGTCAGACAGTTCCAGAGACGGACCAGAGTGAGAAAGGCTTCCTCCTGCACATCCAGGGACTGGCTCCTCATGCCGCTCTGCATTTCGTGAGGTCAGAGAACAGAGGATCCGAGTTTCTTAACTCATCCTCCCTCCCAAGCTATGTGTGCTAAGGCGCTCTGTAGTCCCCATCGGTAAACAGTTGTTCTTTCTGGCAGACTGGGAATTTTGCTTGTTTTTTTTTTTTTCTTTTTTCTTTTCATGAAATAATTGAAAAAAGGAAAAAAGTGGCCAGGACCCATAATTCACTGAGCAGCAGCCACCTGCAGTGCTCACTGCAAGCAGTCAATCAAGCCATCATAGAGAGCGAATAACAGATCATAGGAAGTAGAGTCTCTGGCTAAATAAAGCCAAACAGGGACTAGAGGATTTTTAAAAAACTGTTTTCTTCTAATCAGCCAAGCAGTTCTCCTGTATGACTCCCAGTTAATCAGACAATAAGGTTTTACTTTACACTTCTGGATGTGCCCACATTTCACCAAAACTTACCCTGCCTTAGTCGGGCAACATTTGCTGAGCAAACTCTAGAAGCGAGCAGGCTGCTGGCCTCTTACCTTAGGTAACAACATGATGAATGATAACAGCAAACTCTGAAAGGTCAGGACTTAAATTTATTTCTTTCTCATCTAGTTGTCCAGGGTGGAGATCCTCTGCATTTTATTTAGAATCCCAGGACAACAGCAGATTTGCCACCTTCACCCTGGCTTTCAAGTTTGGAAGCAAAAGCTGGAAGGGAGACAGAGTATTACAGGAGCCCCAGGGTGGCCTGTCACTCCTGCCCCACACCACAGGAAGGCTTTTCTTCTCACAATACTACAACCTACCAGCAAGACTGGCTGAGGAATGTCATCTAGCTATGTGTCCAGGAACATAGGGAGAAAGTAGATTTTCGAAAGACTGTTAGAAATCTATCCCGTGCCATACAGTATCTCCATAATTCTCACAGAACTCTAAAGGGTAGGTATGATTACATACATTAAAATAAGCAAGTGTCACAAGTTTAAAAGGCTTGTACAAGGTCATGCAGCTAGGCAATGATAAAGTCAGACTTCAAATTTAGGACTGTCTGGCTTTTGGATTCGTGTTGCCACCAACCCATGGGTATGTGTGCTAAGACCAGTGCCAGCCAGCTGTGCCCTGGCAAAGCAAGGCCACTGATGATATCATCCATGCAGAGCATCCAGCATTGTGCCTACTACACAGCAAATGTCCAAAAGACGTTAACTATCATCACTATCATTGTTATTGCTGTAGGCTTGTGTTACACAGCTCAAGCTAACATGTGTCCTGAACCCTTAGGAAGTTTATCAGGGGCTGCTCCATCCTCCCACCTCCCCTTCTTTGGACGCTGCTGAAGCTGGTAGGCCACCTGAAACCAAGTGGCCCAAATGATGTCCCTTTCTTTCGCCCTCTATATCTGATGTCCACTACCTAACTGCCTTCCAAACGCTTCAAATTTCATCACAAAGAACTCCACAAATTCCTGTTTAAGCCATTTCTGAGAGGCATACACAAAGCAGTCAAGGAACTGTCTGCCTTTCCTAGATTCCAACTCTAATCTGGTTCTACGTCTAAAAAATTGTGTCTCTCCCTTTTACTTTTTATCAACTTCTTTTAATTTCATTTGTTTTCCCCTCAAAACAACCCTACATATGACTGCCAAGCTTAAGTACCAACTACATTTCTGTACCCAGGCAGAGATGGACACGCCACCAGCTCCCACTCTACTCTGTTTTCCATTTGCCATTCCATTTTTACTGTCTTGCATATTATACACACAACCTTGAATCCACTCCAATTTTTAAATAAATCATCAGGACACTGAATTTGTTTGAAAAACAATGACCCACGACCCACATCAAACCACTTCTGAGTCACCACAAGACTATTATGAACTGCTGGTCTAGCAGAAATCTCAAAGAACTGTAATTATGATAATGATGGTAGGAAATGAAGGGACATTTGCAAGAAATATGGAAAAAAGTAATTGAGAAGATTTAGGATCTGCTTAGATATTAAATGAAGAGTCATCAGAGGTAAAATGAGGATTAAAAACTTGGGTTGTCCAATTGCCCAATAAGGATGGCAGATGAAACTGTTGTTGACTTGGGGTTGAAATCGAGGAAAGAGGAAATAACAGGCCTGCTCTAGTCTAGTGGTCCATGAAGCATTCACTGCACAGATGATAGAATAGGTCTTGGGCGGTTGCAGGCATAGGATTCTGGTCCAAGACAGAAGAGTATCCCCGAGATGTATTCATTTGCAAGAGGCCCTGCCTGAAGGGGTGTGGAGAATGAGTCAGACCAAGGGGACCTCAACAGGAAAATTTGGACAATTCCAAGAAAAAGCTTAAGAACTTCTGACATGTTGGGGGGGTAGGGTGTAAGGGGGGAAATAGCAAAAACACCAAACCCCCACTTTTTACCTGGCTCTGTTGTTGTTTACCATCTATAGATAAGTGAAATTTCCAAATAGCAACTCATATGATAAGGACTTTTTACTACATTATTATTCACGTATAAAGCATATAAAACAGTAAGAATTAGAATTTAGTTGGATAAAAGTCACACACATGAAAAGTTGAGAATGCACAGTCCATAGAACAAAATGAAAAGAAAGAGAAGGAAGGATTCCAAACACCCAACACGGAGAATTGCCAGAACTCAAGTATTATATTAGTCACTTTCCCATTGCTGGGACAAAACACCCAACACACACAACTTAGAGAAGTTTATTTTGGCTCATGGTTCAGAGGATGTTCAATCCATGGGCTGCTGGCTCCAACACACAAACATCATGGAGGAACAACATGACAGAGGAAAGCTGCTCATTTCATGCACCCAGGAAGTAGAAGGAGAAGGGAGGCACCTGGGAGAGAGAATACCTGTCTCCTCCAACCAGGCCGCACCTCCTAACAGCTAATGCTCATCAATGGATTAATGCAGTCAGTATAGCAGCCTCACAATCCAGTCACCTCTCAAAAGCCCCCACCTCTGAACACATGAGACTTTTGGGGGACAACATGGATCTAAACCTTAGTAAGTACCATGTGTCATGGGGAGGGATGGTGTGCAGTTGCTTCACAAGCATATTGATCCCAAAATTACTTCTATTGCTTTGGAAATTAAAACAATAACAACTACAGAGTTTTCTGAAGTGGAAATAGTTTTGATCATTGGAAATACGGCCTAGCAGATTTCTGCCCTCCTTTTGAGGCCTCCTGACTAATGGGTCCATATTACACGCTGATTTCCCATACTGGATGGGGGGTACTAGGGAGTTAGTTCACCTCTGTCTGCTTCTTTTTCCACTTCTGTGAAAAGGGCCAAAGATGATACTGACTTCATAGGACTGTTTTGAGGATTAAGCTTAATAAATGTAAAGAACAGAAAAATTGCCTGATACATAATAAGTGCTTAATGTCAGTCACTATGATTGTGGGGGAACAAAGGAAATATACTAGAGTGCAAATGACTTAATATATTTAAATCAGGATAAAATTTAAATGGACACAGTAGTTTTATCATCAATAAATTTCAAAGTGAGTGAGATGAATTCAAATGTATTCATCTCAAACCATCGAGGGTGATTTTATCTCTGTATCATTTTGGGGACATCTTTAGAGCACCGTAGCAAAGACTTACCTTTCACAGGTGAAGGAAGCATATCTGAGATGTAGGACCATCTTGGACATTAGGAAAGGAAAGGACTTAGCCGTTCCCACGAGAAGAACACTTTGGCAATGTTCTCTCCCTACCCTGAAGGAGAAGCACGTTTTGTAGGTTGTGATTTCAGAGGTGGGGACCATCTGGGTTGAAGCATCTATGTCATCTGCCTAATCTCCTTGGTGTGGCCGGTGGATCACATGGTCAGCCTCACTGTGAGACTCAGAACAGGCGTTTGGGACAATGTCACAGCCTGCTTTAAGACTTTAATCTAAACACGGGGTTAGAAGATAATTTATACATCGCTATTGAAAGCTTACAGAAGTGGTCAGATTTCTAGCACAGTTACTCTCCAGCCCCATGGTTACCCAGCCCAGTAACTCCTAGCTACAAGTGAATTCAGCACCATATCCCGCAAAGAGAAGAAGGCAGGCTGTCAGGTGGGCATGGTGGTATGAGTTTACCATGGCATTAACATCATGCTTTCACACATACTATCTCATTTAATCTCTTTGAACTCCTGTAAAATAGTTATTCCCACTTTATAGACAGGGAACTAGAGCTTGGAAATGCCGAGTGACTTGCTCACAGTCCCTGAACCAGTAAAAATTGAAGCAGGATTCAAATCCAGATCTCCACTTTCTTGTCAAATCTTTAAATCTAACCTTAAGGAGAGTAGGAATGTGCATTTGGTGAGCTTTATGAATTCTTCTGAAACGCATTTTCATAGGAATTTTCACCACCCTTTTCTGCCTTTAAACTCTACAGAACATTTCCATAAGCACAGAGGGACTAAACACGGTAAAGTTATACTGTATCAGAAAGCACACTATATGTGTACTATATATATTATTACATATACTATATACACATGTATTAAGTTACATATACTCTATATATTCATGTGTAATTATATAATCACACATTATATAATTATACATATATATTTATAATTGCATGTTACGTATTATATAATAGATATGTATTACATACTATTCATTTTGTGTGTATATATCAAGTAAAAAATATATATGTTCCCATGCCATATAAGTATATGTTATATGTTAATATATAACTATATATATATCATATACTGAAATTCAATACTGTATACTAAAAGTACATTTTAGTACATTTTACTTTTTTCAGTAATTTAGATATCGCCCATCAAATCAAGCTACTACCTAGTTAAGGAAAGCCTTGAGTACTAGACTTAAAATCCAGGGCCTGGTTTATTCATCTCCAGATTCCCAGCACAACAACAGTGCCCAAAACACAGAAACTGCTTAATCAAAATGTGTTGAACATTTGTTGAATTAGTTATCCTCTCTTTTAAAAGTTTCACTCCAAGATCCCGCTAAACAAGAAGCTTCCCTCCTACGTTACCATACAATGTGATGCACAAAGGCTCTCACACGTCTACCACAAGTCTACCTCGTCCACCACAAGTTTTCAAGAGCAAAGCCTTATTGTACAAAAGCAAAGTTGGAAAATCTTTTATCAATCTTTCAAAGATAATTCATTCATTTAGCAAACACTTGGCTGGGAGCAGGAATGCTAAGATAAAAGACAAAGTCACTGTGCTCCAGAAGTGCTTTGCTTAGAGAGGGAGATTTATTTACTTACACTGTATAGCACTTCTCCAGAATGCAAATCCAATGTAATATATGAAGGTCTGTGACAGAATGCATAGTCTCCTGAACTATAGGGGACTCGGGGAAGGAAAATAGTCAAAGAAATTTAGCCTGAGGTTATTAAGAACAAAAGAAAGAAATTTAATACAGTGACGGTTATGAATAATTTAATGTAATTCAGTCCCCTAACGTACCCATTCGGAAAGGAGTATGTTGGCTATACTGGAGAAAAATGCTCTGTGGAGAGATGAGGATGGAGGAAAATAATGGGGATGATCCAGTTAGAAAATATCTCCTGTGTCAGAAATAAAACAAAGTTTCTGTGAGTGTCTTAGTTCCTCTTGTGTTCATAGCATACCTGACACTGGATAACAAAGAGGCTTACCTGGTTCACAATTCTAGTGGTTTAAAAATTCAAACAGCATATCAGAGAAACAATTCGATGTGTACTAATAAGTGTCTGATTCATTTCACTTAATAGTATGTTCTCCAGGAACATCCATTTACATACAAATGACTCTAGTTTATCCTTTTTTATGGCAGTGTAGTACTCCATTGTGTAGAAAAACCACATCTTTTTTAGCCATTCATCAGTTGTTGGGCATTTAGGTTATTTCCAAGACTTAGCTATTACAAATTGTGCTGCTATGAACATGGTTGTGCATATATCACTGTGATATGATGATTTTAATTCTTCTGGGAAGAT